>JANHAO010019813.1:0-13081 GCA_026873985.1 Saraca asoca
TTTCCGTTTCTTAGGGACTTTGTGGGTTTAGTTTATTTCTTTGGGATTCTGTCTAGTTTGGTTTAATGGAGTTGGTTTATTAGTCGTCCTTGGGATTACTTGGTATTTCCTGTTAGGCCTTGATCATGTAGCTCGGGATTGTTCTCTTTCTTTTCCCTTCTCCTAGTGAGGTCTTGGGTAGTTACTATGGTGGCTCGGGTTACACATGGCCTGTGATCTGTGGGGGTCTTAGGCTTTTTAGTTTTAGTGTAGCTTGCTCGCCACGGCCTAATTGACTTTCTTCCTTTGTAGATCGCTTGATAGAAGATGATGACGAGGAGACGGCAGCGATTTTAGAGACGATGAGGATGCGATCTATCGAAGAGGCGGCACCCAGTGGAAGGGGCGAGGTTCTATCATTTGTGGCCTGTCAAGGACCTTCAGAGGGTTCGGTTATCGCAGTAAGAGAACCCCATGATCGTCACATTTTTAATTTTCATGCGTCTACGATGCAACGGTGAGACGTTCACCTCACGGTCCATTCTCATTGAGTACCGAGAGGGTGTAGCACCATGGTTCCTGCAGCAGATGATCATGCTGCACATCCCCCTAAGGGTTTTATCGCCATGAGTTTACCGTATTTTACGGTCGATTTTAGGTTCCTCGTTCCTCCTTTTATTATTGATTTTTTGAACAGAGTGAAATTGTGCCTATTCCAGCTCACACCTAACTCATATGCGTTGCTGATTTCACTTGCTTTAATTTATTTAGGAAATCACCTGCCGCCGCCATCCCCTGAGACTCTATGCTACCTCTACGACCTCAGATGCGCGAATGCGTCAGATGGGTTATACTATCTTAAGGCCAGGAGGACGCCGTAGAAAGATATCCTTCCAAAAGGGACTGCGATAGGCAAATCCAATGTAGGGCTTTATAAATTTTGCTAGTTCTATGTATCCTGTCCTTCGTTACAGTACCTCAAGAATTTTGATTTCGTTCTTTCTCCTGGTAAGTTAGCTAATAGTTGTCGCTTAAAGTAATGTATTATCCAACCCGCCTATCTCTTATTTTACATTACTGACATCCTTTTCTTTTTCTTTTTGGCAGTTGGGACTGGCAAGACTCCTACCTTAGGGGCAGGAGAGCTCGAGGTTTTGGACAGCCTCAGGTTGGCAAGCGGGTTCGAGAGCGACATCCAATTTAACGAATCCTGTCTTTGTCTGCATGGTCTTGCACCTCCTTTGAACGTCAAAGTCATAGAGGAAATCAGCATTCGACGAGTGTCCGAGGTCTGACCTGCCAACTTTGACGATTATGACGATATCATGGACCTCATTTTGAAAATCACCCCATCTCGTGGTGCAAAGCGACGTCTCCCAATTCTTGGAGTGGATTCTCCTCCTCCTCCTACAGATAAAGTTCCTGCCCCTGAAGGTACGGATTTAGAGATTCTTGTGTTGTCGCCATCGTCCGCAGTCGCTCCTCGTAGGATGCTATCACCACCCCGATCTGAGGCAGCGGGTGCCGTCGAAACCCTCATTTCATCCTATCCTCCTCCCAAGAGGAGAAAGGCTGATAAAAGAAAAAGGAGAGCACCTTCTCACATTAACAAGGGTGACTTTGTTCCTCCTCTTGTGGAGGCCGATTCTCAGATTGAGAAGCATGCTCTGTCCTTAGTTTAGAACATGAGCACAATCCTGGGGCCAAAGCAAAAGGTTAGACCATTGGAGGCTGAGGATTGCACCATAGGGAGGCTTGTGGGATATGCAGCTCACCACATCCTCATGGTAAGTTTCTTCACTTTCAATATCGGTGGCTATTTCGTGGTTAGTGACTTATGTTCCTCCTTTCTTCTTTTCCCCCCTTTTATAGAATGTTCTGATGCTGTTGAAGATCAAGGAATTGGCGCGGGAATAAGAAGACAAGGAGTCCTCCCTCGCAAATGACCTTGCGACCTCTCTTGCTCAGAATCAGGAGTTGTATGAGAAGGTCAAAGAGATGGAAGCCAAGCTCACGGACAAGGTGCGACATTGTGAGATCGCTGAAGAGACATCCAGACATGTTTCGATAGATTTGAAGAAGGTAAAGATTGAGTTGGAGGATGTGAACAAGCGCTTTCAAATAGCTAATGAATCTACTGAGGACGTGGTACAGTGAGCGGACGTCGCATGTCATGGGGCCAAAACTGGCAAAAGGGAACTGGACGAGGTGAGGAAAGAACTTCATCTTGCAAAAGCTGAGATGTCTTCGCGAGTGACCATTGCTGCTAGAGAGTTGAGGCAGCAAACTTGCAAGGACTTCCTCTTTACCTTATGGGAGAAACACCCAGAGATGGACCTTTCTTTCTTCAGACCACAAGCCATGGAAGCTGTTGATTCTTTCAAGAAGGATGCCATCGAGATAGATTTTTTGGATGAGGAACGAGGTGTGGGGACGGAAGTTCCATTAGAAGAGATTGCTCCTTCACCATCTGCGGTTCCTGACAAGCTTCCCTCTGATGTCCCCGAGGATCCTGTACCCTAGTTTTTTTTTTTTGGTCTATCATTGATGACTTTGTGAAATGCTGGCAATTCATTCGTATGATTTACAAATTCATCTTTACTGTTTCCTTGCAATGCATAAGACTTTATTATTCTTTTTGAAATTACATTGAGTGGGGAGTACATAATGTTGTATCCAGTTAGAATTTTAAACTTTCACTGATAACATCGACGTAGATGCTGGGCGTTCCAGGCACGAGGGAGTTCCTCTCCATTTTTATCAGCTAAGTGATAGGCGCCATTGCTCACGACTCTTTTTATCAAATATGGGCCCTCCCAATTTGGTCCTAGGGTTCCCTCACTAGGTTTGTGTGCTCCTGACAGGATGAGGCACAGAATGAGATAACCTGGGTTAAACCTTCGGGATCGCACTCTTCAGTTGTAATATCTCACGATGCACTGTTGTCGTACAGTAATCCTGAGGCTAGCTTTATCTCTTTCTTCCTCTACAAGGTCTAGGCTCACAGCGAGTAGTTAGTCATTTTCCCCTAGTTCAAAGGTAAGTCTTCGTTGTGTCGTGACTTTGAATTCCACTGGGATCATCACCTCACATCCGTAGACCATTGAAAAGGGGGTTTCCCCTGTTGAATTGTAGGGAGTTATTCGATATGCCCATAACACTGTTTATAATTCGTCAGCCCATGCTCCCTTTCTTGCCTCTAGTCTGGTTTTCAAAATTTTCTTAATGATCTTATTGACGGCCTTTACTTGCCCATTACTATAGGGGTGATCTACTGATGTGAAACTCTTAACAATTCTAAAATTGTTGCAAAACTCGACGAATTGTTCGCTCGTGAACTGGGTTCCATTGTCAGTGATGATCTGTTAGGGGACCCCATACCTGCAAATAATGTTACCCCAGATAAAGCTTAGAACCTTGGAAGATGAAATTTCGGCTAGTTCTTTTACCTTAGCCCACTTTGTAAAATAGTCCACGGCCATGATGGCATATTTACAGTTTCCTCGCGCTCTTGGGAGTGGCCCAATTAAGTCGATCCCCTAAATAGCGAATGGCCACGGGCTTACCATCTGCTTCAAATAAGCTGGGGGAACCTGGGGTACTTTCACGAATCTCTGGCACTTGTCACATTTCTTGACGAGATTTATCACATCCTGCTTCATGGTTGGCCAATAGAACCCCTGTCGTAGGGTTTTTTGGGCCAATGATAGCCCCCTGGCATGGTTTCCACAATGTCTCGCATGAATCTCTTTTAGAACAACATTGCCATCTTCTTTGTCAATGCACCTTAGGAGGGGAGTTAAAAATCCTTTTTTGTAAAGGATGTCATCACAAATACAATAGCTCGTCACTCGTGCCCATAGGCCTCGTGCTTTAACTTTATCTTCTGGCAAGATCTCATTCTTTAGAAAGTTAATGATGAGGCTCATCCAAGAGTTAGATCTGTCAGCGATCACTTTGATTTCTTCTTGTTACTCGATGCTGGGGGATAAAAGGTGTTCTACCGGGATTGATTCTGCGGGATTTGGCTCGCTCATTATGGATAACCGAGCTAAAGTGTCAGCATGAGTGTTCCATGCTCGTGGGATCTGGATGACCTTGGTTTGCTGGAAGGATTCCAACAATTCTCGAACCTTTCGAAGATACCGTGCCATCCTAGGTTCACGGGTTTAGTACTTACCCCTCGTTTGACCGATGATGAGCTGTGAATCACTGTATATCCTCAGTTTCTCTACTTGCACCACCTTCGCCAAACATAATCCTACCAGTAGAGCCTCGTATTCAGCCTCATTATTTGTGGCCTGGAATTCAAACCTTAGGATGTTGAAGATTCCATGTCCTTCCAGACTAACAAGAAGTATCCCGGTGCCGGACCTTTTGTTGTTAGATAAGCCATCGACAAATAGTTCCCAACAAGGGGCCTCATATTCCTCTGCTTTTTCCCCTATGGGCCCTTTGAATTTGATAATAAAATCTGCCAGCACCTGTCCTTTGATGGCCGTTCTGGGCTTATATTCAATATCAAATTGTGCGAACTCTATTGCCCATTTAAGTAGTCATCTGGAGGCATCAGTTTTCTGTAGAATTTACCTCAAGGGATATTGCGTAAGAACTCTGATGATGTGAGCTTGAAAATATGGTCGCGATTTCCTCAAGGCTACGACTAGGCAATACGTAAGTTTCTCTATACGGGAGTATCTCGTCTCTGTATCCAACAACCTCTTGCTTATGTAGTATATGGGGAGCTGAACACCCCCTTCTTCTCGTGTCAGTGCTGCACTTAGGCGTATTGTGATACCCCAAGATAGATGGTAAGCTTTTCTCCTTCTTTTGGTTTGGAAAGGAGGGGTGCTTGGCTGAGATAGTCTTTAAGTTTCCTAAACGCATCTTTGCACTCTGCGGTTCATTCAAACCTTTTGGCCTTTTTAAGGACGCCGAAGAAAGGGATAAATTTGTCAGAGGCTTTTGAGATGAACAGGCTTAGGGCAGTGACTTGGCCATTTAGGCTTTGGACATCCTTAGGGCTAGTGGGGGGACGCATGTTGAGAAGAGCTTTAATTTTCTCTGGGTTGGCCTCGATCCCTCGGTTATTGACCATGAAGCCGAGGAATTTCCCCGAAGCTACGCCAAAGGTGCATTTAAGGGGGTTTAGCTTCATCCGATATCTTATCAGGATTTGAAACATTTCATCCAAGTCATGGACGTGATCGACGAGTCGCTTGGATTTCACAAGCATGTCATCCACATAGACCTCCATTGTCTTACTGATTTACCCTTGGAACATCTTGTTTACCAGTCACTGGTATGTCGCCCTTGCATTTTTAAGTCAGAAGGGCATTACTTTATAGTAATACAATCCTCAATCGGTGACAAATGAGGTGTGTTCCTCATCCCACGCGTCCATTGGAATCTGATTATATCCTGAGTAAGCATCGATGAAGCTTAGGAGTTCTTGCCCTGTAGTCGCGTTTACAAGCTGATCCATCCTCGGTAGGGGGAAGCTGTCTTTTGGATAAGCTTGATTTAGATTAGTAAAATTGATACACGTCCTCCACTTCCCATTCTTTTTCTTAACGAGGACTGGATTAGCTACCCAGGTGGGGTATCATTTCTCTCTAATGAATTTGTTGGCCAGAAGTCTATCCACCTCTTCTTTGAGTGCTGCGTAGCGTTCGGTGGTCATTGACCTCCTTTTTTGATAGTCAGGCTTGGCCAGAGGGTCGATCTTCAGTGAGTGGGATATTATCTTTGGGTCAATGCCTTCCATATCTTCATGATTCCAAGCGAAAACATCCGCGTTTGCCCTGAGAAAGTCTGCCAATTGTGTCTTTACATCGGGTGGTAGTTGTTTCCCTATTTTCAGGCATCTCTCCTCTTTTTTTTCACTTATCCTCATTTCTTCCAGATCTTCAGTTAGTCCTGTGGTTGGTCCTTTATCCATTTCTTGGGGGTCGAGGTCGTAAGCAACCCTTTTTTTGCTCGCCGGACGGGAGTATCTACTATAGACCATGTCCACCTTTCTTTTTTGCACCCCGAGTTTGACCGCTTCCTCATAACAACGACGGGCTGCCTGCTGTTTTCCTCAGACACACCCCATCCCATCTGGGGTAGGAAACTTCACGATGAGTGTCTTGGTTGATATTATCATATCAAGCTTGTTCAAGGTGGGTCGTCCAAGCACCACGTTGTATACTAAAGGGCAATCAGTGATCAAGAAATCTGTCATAACAGTGGCTTGATGATCCTAGTCTCCTATGTTAAGTGGGAGCTTGATTTGCCTAATCAAAAGTATTCCATCCCCAGTGAATCCATAAAGGGGGGCTGGTGACGGATCAGTTTGTCTCGTCTCCATGCCCATCTGATCAAAGCATGCCTTATACATCACGTTTACAGAGCTTCCGGTATCTAGCATTATTCTTCTTACTTCCACATTGGCTATCCTTGCTCGTATGACATAGCGTCATTGTGTGGGTAGCGCACTCTCGTCGTGTCTTCTTTGGTAAATGTGATGTCATTCATGACGGCCTTAGCCTTTTTGGCAGGTCTGTCATTTTGTTCATGGCTGGGAAGGAAAATACGACCCTCGTCTCAAACATAGTGACTACGCGATCGATTCGTCATGCCACCGAGGTGGGGCCCACCATGGATGGTGAATATCGTCCTCACAGAGGGTGCCTCTTCGTTCTCAGGGGTACGATGGCGTCGTGATGTATGTTGCCGGGGGTGCAGGGATTTCCGCCCCAGGGCTCCTGCCACGTATTCTCCTAAACGACCTCTTTTGATGAGGTCTTCAGTGGCATCTTTTAGTGCCCAATAGTCTAATGTATTATGCCTGACCTCACTGTGATAGGCGTAGAACATGTTTTGATTTCTTCTATCAACGGGGGTTCTGATGGGCCTAGGTTGTCTGAAGTCCTCGTTCCCTATTTTTGTAGTGTAAATTCTGTTGGAAGCGTCTGATAAGGCAGTGTAAGTCTCGTAGCGACGTAGAGGCTGATAAGGCTCAGCTTAGAATTTCTTTGTGACCTGGCCCCTTGGGCTATCTTTTTGATGTCTTTTATTGTTCTTGTTCTCATTCCTTTTCTTCCCCCTGGGGGTTTCCCCATCATCTCTCTTTCTCGGCTTCTTTAGGCCAAAAGTTTCTTCCTAATGGACCTCCTTTGCGGCCCGCTCGTAGAATTCGCCTAGACTCTTGATGGGGGACTTGTATATGTCTTCATATAGCTTCCCATCTTTTTGAAGTTTGGTAGAGATCACTGTAAGGATACTCTCGTCCGACGGGCTGTCAATGTTTCTAACTTCTTGTCGGAACCTCGTAATGTAATCCTTGAGCGATTCATCTCTTTGTTGGAAAACTATGGCCAGGTGGCAAGAAGGGGTGAGCTACCTTTTTAGTGCTCTATACTGGTCAAGGAATTGGGTTTGACATTCATCCCAACTTTTTATACTGCGGGTTGGGAGGCTTCTGAGCCAGGTTAGCGGTATCTCCCTGAGGGTCACCGAAAAGACTCGAGACTTAACCAATAGGTTGGAGGTTTGTAAATCCATCTGGATGTTAAAAGCATCCAAGTGATTATGAGGATCGCTATTTCCATCATACAGGGGGATGTTTGGAAATTTGAACTTGCGGGGGAGTGGCTCCATCTCAATTTGGTGAGAGAGGGGGGTTCTCCCCTCGTGAGACTCGCACTTTTCTCAGGAAGTGGAATTCTTCTCCAGTCTTTCCATTCTTTGAAGCAGTTCTTTGACCTTTGGGTCTCGGGGGTTTAGCTGATGATTAGAAGCCTTTCGATTCTTTTGCTCTTACTTTCGGTGATGACACCGATCTGAGGTCCCCTGCTTCAGGCCATGTTCACAATCAGCCGAGCTATGATCTGACTCCCCGTTATCGTTGGTCCCTTTCGGGCTTTCATTTTGATGTGACTTTTCGTCATTTCTTTTTCTTTCATCATTCTCTCAAAGTCGATGGACTTCAGATCTCGATCACGAACTCGAGGAATAAAGTGAATGGGTCTACTAATGTTCTGTCCTAGCATGCCGATTACGTAAGGTTTCCGAGCAATGGTGCTCGTCTTTAGCGGTGACTGCTTCTCTCTGTCTTGGGGGATTTTGGGTGTGCGCCTAAGACAATGTCCGGACCGCGTCAGCCAGTTCCTTTAAGGTGTTCTCTAGGGCCTCTTGGCACTGTTGCCAAGTCTGCATGTCGTCGGCTTCAGGGCCTACTGTAGGAGTGGCTGTGTCTTGTCGCTGCCTTTGGCCTTCTGGTTGATGGGTGGGATTTTTAGCATTACCGATAGTTTTCTTCCTTGCCATTGTGTTTGTCATAGCTTTTTAGGGGTTACGTATGAGGAAATGTAGTGGGAATATGCAGTGGGGGCCCTCCTTTTAGCACCAAAATGTTGACACCAAAATTCGGTCAACTGGTTCCCTTAGTATGACACCCCTGACTGCATGTTTGAGAAAGAATGAAGGCAAGTAGCAAAAGTTTAAGGAAGAAATTAGAAAGAGATCAATAGCACCAAAGACTTATCGTGGTTCGGCCAAAGCTGGGTATCGGCCCCTACATCCACGTTACTCTTTTGTAATTTGCTTTTTAAAGGTCTTGTTAGACCAAGTTACAATGGTTAAAACAATCTTTTCACGGCACACTGTGTATCCTTCTAATGAGGATTATAGATACAAGAGGCTCTCTTTCACTAATGGGTTCTTTTGTATATTTTTCTCTATCTTTTTCTCTATGGTCCCTTCCCCTCTATTTATAGTGAGGGAGAGGGTTATAAGAGTAATCTTCTTGATCGGCAAAATGATCACCTTCGCCATTCTTGGCATTAAATGCTTGCCGTCGGACAATTAATGCAATGCAAATCATTGTCAAATTTTTGGGGAGCTGATGTGTATTGCCTGAGACTTGAGCTATCAAATCTTTTGATGCGTTTCAGGCTGCTAACTAGACTTTTGTACGATCGTCTGTTAGCAGTGGACTAAAGGGGAGGTCGAGGGTTGAGCCCCCCAGGGTCGTTATCCTCATTCTCACTTGGATGCCTATTGGTATTGGTCGACACGATCATGACCCTTCATACCTTAGGTCCTACGATATAGCGATGCCTCATGGCATAGTGGGCCCTTGTGGCCCTCTTTTGGCGATCGTAGTCTCTTTTCGATGGAGTTGAATTCTGCCTCGGATTATGCTCCTCTAGATGTCATCCTTCTCGAACCTCATATCTGAATAATGCCCATAACAGAACGCAAGGACTTTGACTACAATGCAAATCACAAAAAAGGCCATAGGCAAAATTACAACTCCCAGTCTGCTGAGTGAACTGAGATATGGGGGCTAATGTTATAGGTAAAATTCGATATCATGAAATGGGCTAGTAGAACCTCAGCAGAAGCTAAGTCTGACCAAAGGAAGTCTAGCTCGCTAAAGTTAAGGATGCTAAGTCTCGACTCACATACTCAACAATTGATCCTACACGAGTTTGTTTCATTGTACGTGAGCTCATCTTCGCTGGTTGAAGTCCAGTAGTGACCCTGAGCTAGAAATAGTTCACGAGATAAGGCACATTGTCTAATTGAAAAGCTTAATTAGATGGAGCACCAGACAAGCTTACATAAGTTCTCAAACCCTACTCATAGAAAGTAACTTGTAGAAACCGAATTTAGGGTACAAATTGTCTTGTACATTTAATACTTAATGTAATATATTTTTTATAACTTGTCAAATTACATTTGTAACCTCTTCTCCTTTATAAATAAGAGAAAGGAGCTTTTTGTAAAGTGGAGAGAAGCCATTACTGAAACTCTGTAAAAATTTCTCCAAATTAATAAAAGCTACCTTGGACGTAGAGACTAGTACTGCCTAATTTTAGCTGAACCACGTTATAAATACCACCTGCCATTATTGTTCTCCCTCTCCACCTTCTTCATCTCCTATTTCATCAACCAGAAAATAACTTGAGGGTCAAAAATTGATCTCAATTGACTGGAATTTGGCAGAACCAAATCTCACCATTAACGTCAGCAAACTTGAAATATGGATAAAAACTTCAATAATTCTAGTATTCTAATATTTGTAAAAATCAAGGAAAGGAAAACAAATGGTTTATTGGCCAAATTATTTCTTGTGGACCTTTTATTCTTTTTATTTTACCTCACTTTCCAAACTAATTTCTTAAATGCTCCACTTTCTATCCCATCAATACATGTATATATTGTAGTCTAGATTGACCTTGCCACATTGGATAGTTTGGTCAATTTAGCAATGATTTCACTGCTTGCATGATATATATATTGCCGCCTAGACTGACCTTGTTACATTGGATAGTTTGGTCAATTTAGCAATGATTTCACTGGCTCGCATGATAATCGCTCTTAATGAGATGGACTTTTAGCAGCTAAGAGCACTCATCTAACAGAGGCTTCAACTATGTGAAGATGAAAACATCAATCGCATGACCAACCAGATGCCCATGGCATCAAACCCTTTGATGTTTCAAGAATGCTCCTTACATATGATTACAATGTTTGATGCATGTTATATATTCACAATATAAACCCCTACCTATTTGCAATGGAGATACGCATTGTTCAAAGACCGATAGTAATTGACCTAGATGCCCATGCCATTGGTTGGCTAATGTAGTAGTCACGACATAACAACATCACAGATGACTACATGCTAGAATTCTCGACTGACATGCACATTTCTAGGTTTCATTATGGTGTTTGCAACTTTCACATGGTTGAGTTGCCCTTGTTCATAAGCATAAGAATGCCTTAGTCTATTTGCACTACATCACAGTGGAAAGGGAGTAAGATATCTAATCCCTTGTCTTAGTTATACCTGTCAGTAATAATTGTTACAAGCAGTGGCAGATGCAGGATTTATTACCAGTGGGAGCAGGGTCGATTCTCCAAATTAGGAAAATTTGCAATTTCACCCCTAAAGTATCCACCACATTTCACTAGGGCCCATCTTCAAAGAATCTTTTTAATTTAGTCCCTGTCAAATTTTCAATTTAGTCCTTTTGCCACATTTTTGTCAGGTGTTACAGTATGCATTTAAAAAAAACTGAGTGGGGGCTTGAGCCCCCATGTGGGTCTGCCCCTAGTTACAAGCCTAAATTACCTAAGTTGTTACATGTATGGGATAATTTTGATGACATTTTTGTAGACGAAGATGTTAAGTTGCATAGTAGTGACGACACTGGCGATAACCTTCATGATGATGACCCAACTGCAAGCCCTTCCAATGTAGGTCCCTTTGTAGATAACATTGCCCATCCACCACCATTTCTCATAGATAAATTAGAGCACAATAAGGGCACTTGAGCTTCTTAGACTTATTATACTAAGGTTGTGGAATAAGTCCCAAGAACTACATGTTGGGCTTTTGTTCCAACCGAAAGATGTCATGAAGGACGCCCTCCCACCACCAAATTTTTAGGGATAAAAACTTTGACCATGGCAAATTGGTCACTGAGTTCATCAGTAACGATGATGGTTGTTGTTGGAAGGTGAGGGTCGTGATGAAGAAACAAAGCCACATGTGGGCCTCAGATGTGCATGTTCACCATATTGGCATAGACCATGGTAATATTGACTTTAGGTTGGTTGCATTCTTTATGAGGGAGCAGTTGAGAAAGACATTGGACACCACCCTGCAGCAAGTCATCTTGGCGATAAAAAGTCACTTTGGCTATACCATATCCTACAAAAGGCGTGGAAGGAAAAACAGATTGCCATCGCCCAAATCATTAGAGATTGAGAGCATTTTTACACCATACTTCCATCTAGATGGTAGCCATGTCCATGTACCTTGTAATGGTTGTATAGTGGCAATACAAAGCTATAGGTATCTACTAATCAAGAAATGGTGTTTTACCATGTGTTATGGGCTTTCAAGCCTTGTATAGATGTATTTAAGCATTATAAGTTGATGGTGCAGATGGACAACACATACTTGTATGACAAGTACAAGCACAAAATATTGATCATGACCACTCAAGATGGTGATAGAGCTTTTGTGCCGTTAGCATTTGCAATTGCCAAAGAGGAGTCCAAAGAGGCATGAGAGTTCTTCTTATACAACTTCTATCACCAAGCTTGTCACTAACTGGGCATTTACTTTATCTTTGATGGAGGAAGTTTAATGGAGACTATGAAAAATCCATGCCTCAGATTGCAACCATCCTATGCCACACATATTAGCTATGTAAGGCACATATCTAAGAACTTCAATTTAACGTATTGGAACATGGCAATGAAGAACATGATACATAGTGCTAGCATAAAAAATGGAACTAACAAGTTATTATTTTCTCTTTCACTAGCATTACTACTTATGCTTTGCTTTGCCCTTATAGCTTACACGTTTCATTAGCGAACATTTCACGAAATCTTGCACTACAGACAGCAAATTGACACCACCCAAAATAAGATGTGGTATCAATGGATTTACCATATTCTATTCAAGAAATGGACTTATGCATATGATAGGGGGCAATTGATGGGGACACATGATCACAAACCTTGCAAAGTGCATTAATGACATTTTCAAAGGCTCTGGAGCTTTCTAATTATGGTTTAGAGCACGACATACCACCTAATATAGTATTTCATGGATTGAAGGCACCAGGCGAATGCATAAGGGTAGGTCAAACTTTCTTTACTACCTTGAAAGATGTGTTAAAGGTGAACCATGAGATAATAGTTTCTTATGCTGTTAGGGTGTTTAATAGGAATGCCATGACGTTCCAAATGAGGGAGATGTAGAACTTGACTAGTCATAAGATAGACATCATAAAGGTGAATCTAGTTGAAATGATGTGTGATTGTGGTGAGTTTTAGTCCCTTAGGTTACCATGTTCCCATGTGATCACAACTTACAACAAAACAACACATAACTAAATGCACTATATTGATGATGTTTACAAGCTAGAGACCATCTCTTGAATATTGATAAGTGAAAAATGTACCTATAAAAATAATGAACATCACCTCTTAAATAGTTATTAGTTTGTGGTTTTTGTTTAACTTTTCCCTTAGTTTTGTTAGTTTAGTTCTTGATACTGCTTTAGTTTGCTTTTGTATTTTAGGATGG
>JANHAO010019814.1:0-13079 GCA_026873985.1 Saraca asoca
CATAAGCTTCCGTTGCAAAAGGAGCTCAACTAAAGGTTAGTTTTGCTTTCCTTCTTCTTAGATTTGATCTAGGTTTGTTGTGCAATCTCTAACAATGGGATCTTGGGGAGTTGGGTTTGGCCATGGGTGTGTTTTTACCTAGAAAATTTTTGAAAACTTCGGCCCTCATGATTCTACCCAACTCATCAGTAATAACATCATCCGTGGACGTAGGGTCTAGTACAGCCCAAATTTGGTCGAACCATGTTAAAAAATCTTGTGTTCTTGCTGTTCTTCATCTTCTTCTTGCTATCTGTTTCTACTCATTGCATAAACTAGCTAGACTATAGCTTGAGGCAACAAGGACTATATGATTAACTGAGATTTGGGTCCTCCAAACCAAATTCCACTGTTAACAAAAAACATGTGAATTAAAAAAACACCTGAGAGAGAAAGGTGATAACTAGTACTTGCCATCTAATTACTTGATGCAATTCATCCAAGAACGTGTTGATAATGAAGAAGGCCAAGCCATGCTAGCTTTAGCCATCTATGGAATGATTTTGTTTCCCAAAGTAAAAGGGTACATCAATGATCACGTGATTAAACTATTTGAGAAAATCTAGTGTAATGTCAATCCTATTCTAACAATTTTGGAAAAAAAAATTAGGTCCCTCAACCACTATAGCGTGGAAGGAAAAGGTAAATTTTATGGATGTGCACAATTGTTAGCAGTATGGATGATTAACCACCTCCTTAACTTGAGTTGTTTTCATTATGCTAAGTTTGAATTCAAGTCACACATTTATTTAAACAATAATCCTTTGCAAGAATTTAGTGTTACAAAATGGCCATGTAAGACACCGACGATAAGTCAATGGTTCAATTACTTTAAAGAAATAAAGAAGTCTTATGGAAAGATTCATGAATGCATCATGTTCCAATCTTGTATAGATGTAGGGAGAAACCATGGGTCCCACTCATTGACATTTGAGATGTAATTAGCTATGCACCTGCTATGGTCAGAAGACAACTAGAATCTAAGTAGTTTATTCTGATACCATGGATTATCAGACATAGAGTTCTCCTATAAAGATAAAGATGCAACCCAAAAAGTCAAAGAGGTAATTAAGGCATGGAAGTCTGTATGATATGTGAAAGTGGGCTCATGCAATAATACAAGCACCCCTAGCTACATGTTATGGCAATCCAGTAGAGAGGAAAGCTTTGTTGCTTCCAAGGTACATGGTTCTGAACCACCAATGCATATGCTTGATAAACTGATTAATTGTCAAGTCGAAATAGAGGCAAGATATGAGGTGATGTATTGCTAGTTATGCAAAAATTAGACTATGTTGGTCGCTAAGAACAAGAATTTGTCATTTGAGAAGGATGTGTGGGTTGGTAAAGCTACTCAAGCTGAGAAAATGGTGCAAGAATTACAAGAGCACAAAAAGAAAAAAGCTTCCAAATGTCATGAAGAACTCCAAAGGGCACATCATGAAACCAAGAGGTTCAAAGAAAAGTATCAAGGTCTCAAAGAGGTTGTTGCAAGAAAGGAACATGAGAATTTATTACTTCAATCAAACTTGTAACACCTAAACCAACAATTAGTTGTTTATCAGGATGAAATTCAACGATTAACCCATCAAAACTCCTTGTTGCAAGATGATAGCTATTGGTATCAAAGAAGCATGCAATTTAAAGGAAAATACAATGATCTTCAACAACAATTGAGCCAGCTAATTGACAATGCTCGAATGATCATTGAAAAAGTTAAAAAAAGAGCAAGAGAACTAGTATAAAATGAATGCCCCTTTAGTTAAAGCAAGCCTTCCATCAAGTGAGACATAAAGATTCCTAGCTGATGTTTCTAAGGACTTGGAATACTTGGGTTAATTTTACTAAAAGTTTGAAGGTTATTTTTGTTTGTAATAGCAATATGCTTTTGTAATGAATGGATTATTCATATTTCTTTTGAGAACTAGTATAAAATGAATGCTCCTTTAGCATTATCTTTGAAAGATTGATTCACATCATAACATCCATGCATTTCTTGTTTTCTCATTTTTATGACTTTTTTATTTTTATATTTTTATGTACACTTATTTAAGCTTAATTCATGTTTAATAAAAGTTACAACATCATAACTCGCCTAAAAAAAGGACCTTACTATCACAACACTCTTACAGAACCCATTCTTAAGCAAAGGTTATGGATGAACAAGAAAAGGTTCAAGAGGAAATAAGAAAAGACATTAACGAACTACAAAAACAACTCGTAAGGATTGTATGGTTTTTGAATGAGAAAACTAATGACAATAAAGGACCCTCATCAAATAATCAAGATCAAGATCAGGGAATGTCTCCGCCCAAAGACCCTAAATTTCCTTTTAGTTTTACTCCTCATGATAGAAACCAAACTCCACCATCAGACCCAAATTAACTCGGGGCTAATCCGAGACCATTTGGTTCTCGAACATTCATGTACCCACCCTTAGGGTTCCAACATCAATATCTTGGTGGACCTTTTTATTTCACAACAATTGGGGGACCCCACGATTCATCTAAAAACCATAATCTAAAAGTTACATAAGATTCAAATGATGGCCTCAAAGATAAAGGGAAGTTAGAAGTTCTAGAAGAATGGCTACGAATGATAGAATGGACTAACAGATATCGACTCATGGATGTGGCAGAGCTATGCCTAGTACCTGTTGTGGTTATTACTTCTAAATAAAAATTCCCTAAGTTTAAGAAGTTTAATGGATCTACTTGCCTAATGAATCATATAACTTCACATTTTTGAAAAATGATATCTTGCGCTAATGATGACAAACTTCTTATTCATTTCTTCCAAGATAGTTTGACCAGTGCTGCTTCTAGATGGTACAGAAGGCTTGATTGTAATAAGGTTCAATATTGGAAAGACTTTGCTGATGCTTTCTTAAGCCAATATCATTACAATATTGATATGACTCACAACATAATACAACACCAAATTATGAAGAAGAAGATCACTGAAACATTTAAGTAATATACTTAACGATGAAGAGATTTAGCTGCTTAAGCACATCTACCTCTTTCTGAGAAAGAGATAGTGTCCATATTCTTTGGCATTCTTTGCCCACCTTTCTATGATTGGATGATTAGAAATGCATATCAAACTTTTCTGACATCGTTACCATCGGAGAAAGAATTGAGCATGGGGTCAAAGTGGGTAGAATTATTGATAATTTTGTTAATGCAATGGGTGCAAAGAAGTCTATGGTCAATAAGAAAAAGAAAAGCGAGGTGCAAGCTATCGGTTATGAAAGGCAAGAAAGAAAACTTTAGCAAGCAAAGCCCAACCATACCCCTTCTATTCAACCATTCCAACCACAATTTATGTAGTACCCATATATTGTTTCCACCTCATAATTTCTATATGCTTAGCCATATGCTACATCACCCTATTTCCCTCAAACACTAACCATAAGAGCTCTTCCAGCAGTGCTGCTACTTATGAACTAAAACCCATATCAGAATGCTAACCTAAGAAGAGGTCGTAATGACCAAGAAAGAAGGCTTGTTCAATATGATTTTAACTCAATATCCTACACCGAGCTCTTCCCAAAACTCTTTCTAAATGGAAAGGTTGCTTTGACCCCAATAAAGCCTATAAAGCCTCTTTACCCAAGGTGGTAAAACCCAAATGCTCAATGTAACTATCACACTAGAGCTATAGGTCACTCCATTGAGAATTATCCAACTTTCAAAAGTAAAGTACAATATCTACTTGATGCTAAATGGTTGAGCTTTGAGGGAATGACAGAAATGCCTAAGGCGTATTACAACTCTTTGCCTAACCATGGTAATTCAGGAGTGAACGCTATTGAAGAAGGGCCAAAAAAAATTAGTAGGAGGAAAGTGTCTGAGGTGAAGATGCCACTGAAATTTATTTTTAAAACCCTCATTGACATGGAATTCTTATGGCTTCAACATACATATCCAAAGGTTTAAGGCCAGGATCATGGTAATGATGTGGTACGTAAGTTCCGCAGAAGCAAAGAAAGGCATACCATTGAAGGATGCACTGAATTTAAAAGGTTACTTCAAAAGTTGATGGATGAGCAACTTTTTCAAATAGTTTCTAGAGTTGGAGAAAACCAACTAAATGTAATTGAATGAAGTGATATGGCTAGTGGCAATTAAATCCTTCACTTTTCTCCTAGCACACGAATAATCCACTTCAACCAGACTATAACTTTAGCACCTCCTCAAGTACCTACCTCCCACACTTTAGAACCTATCAAAATTCAAGTACTGGGGGTCTTTCCCTTATAAGAAGACAATTGAAATACCATGGAACTAAATTTGTCAAGTTCTTCCAAAAGGTAACCAAGCCTCTATTGTGACAATACCTAATGGTGCCTTAGCATCATCTGTTACTAACATATTTAGTACTAGTGGCATTACTTGCAGTGGTCGTTGTTAAAGTCTTGAAGAGTTGGAAAAATGAAGAATGGAAGAACTAGAAAGATAGAGAAAAGGGAAAGAAAAGAAGATAATAAAGGAAATTACTGTGGAAAAAATAAAGAAGCCTAAAATATGCAAGAAGAATATGTTAGAAGAGGAAGCTTGCGAATTCTTGAAACTTATTAAGCAAAGTGACTACAAAGTGATTGAACAGTTAAATTATACACCTACCCAAATTTCATTGTTGTCATTGTTTTTTAGCTCTAAGCTGTATAGGCAAGTATTAATGAAGTTATTGAATCAAGCTCATGTTTATCATGATATCTCCCTTGAAAAGTTATGTGGTATTGTTGGTAACATCACGACTAATAATTACCTTACATTCACTGATGATAAAATACCATTTGAAAGAATAAGGCACAACAGGTCCCTTCACATCTCTATAAAATGCAAAGACCATATCATAGCAAGAGTTCTTGTAGATAATGACTCTTTACTAAATGTGATGCCACAATCAACTTTTGTCACGCCCCAATCCCTGGAATGTGACTGGCATAGAAGGTCACCATCAGGAAATCATTTCCATTAGGAAACCCCTTACAAGCCTTATAATGTAAATAACATACCAATCACTAACTATTTCGTCAATGCATAATAAAATATTTATATATTAAATTCTAATAAAAACCTGGCAGAGTTTCCTTTATTTTTTGGACACTTGGCCTTAAGGCCTATACAACACAAGGGCTATACGCCTGTCACCACCTACATAATAAAAAAATAAAATGCAGTGGCCCAGACTATATAATCCATATTCTACTAAACATCCAACAATCATACACAATACATGTATATACAATCCTACCAACTACCATTTACTTTTCACCATTAATATACCTTTAATCTCTGTAAGAATCATCCACTCGATCCTAGAGTAGATCCCATATTAGTGTTAGATGAAGGAACGATAGGAGAATCCTGAGTTTTGAAAAATATAGAAAAGAAGGGGTGAGTTTCATTGAAACTCAGTGAGTAAACAATCTCATGATCACCCAAAAATCTCATTTATAAATCATGCATGAAAGTGTATATATATAGCTGTAAAGATATGCTTATCCATTTTGTAGCCATAATCTCAATATGCATTTGAAAACCATAATTCAGCAAGAAAGTCAAGTAATTGAAAACATGATATTCAACAATGTAATAGTAAATAAGAGAGAGAAACCAGTAACTTTCTAAAATTTCATTAAAACTTAATTTAGAAAAACATTTATAATAACTATTTTATCGAATTACCATTAGGATCCAAAGAGTAATTTCCTACAGGCAACTGGCTTAACAATATCATATTAAATGCAACACATGTCTCTGTCCTACCTTATTGCACCATACATATCTCCCTAACCTTATTCCTCTAGCAAATATACTAATCACAAGTGCACTTAAGGGTTTTCAGGGAATTACCTATGGACCCAGAATTTCAAATCAACATTTTAAATATATCATGTAGCATAAAATTCAGTACTCAGGTAAGCAACATTTATTAAAATATACATGAACCTGTTACAGCATTTTCATATTCATTTATTACATAGAAAATAGAATAGCTAATTCCCATAACATAAGGCGAAATGAAAATGCATAACCGTATCATGGCAAACCGTTTCATGCTCACATACATGTAAATATACTTTTGAAACTACTTTAACATATATAAAGAAAATTCATTATTTAAAAGGATTAATAAAATTATTTCCTATTTACAAATTGGATCATGAAATGAGGAGGATTGTTCACTCACCTTAGAAAATCCTTAGAAAACTAAGTGAGCTAAAGCTTAAAAAATTTGACTTTTGTGAGCTTGATTCTTTCTTGGAAGCTTTTCTGAAGCAAGATAATATGAAATAACAAGAATATTTCAAATTTTTCACAGCTAGCACAGTAAGGGTTTTAGGGAAAATTTCTTGGAAACTAGTTGTAGGGTTACTATAAAATAAATATTTTATTCTAGAATTACTCATTGGAGTCTAAAGTACCAGTGGCTAGCTCACCGCCGGCGGAAGCTTTACCTGCAAGCTAATGGAGGAGTTAGTCGAACAGTGCTAAGACAAGGGAGGGAAACTGTTGCCGTTGTCGTGATTCACTCCAAGGAAAAAAAGAAGCTGCTGGAGAAGAAGAAAAGAAGGACAATGGTGGTTTGATGTGGCTAGACGACGACGGCTAACGAGGAAGCTCAACTGATGAAGGATGAGCAAAAGCAAAGGTTTTGGCCGAAGAAGGAGCAGGGTGCCAGGAAGGTCGCTAGAGGAGGAAGACAGTGGCCAAAGGAAGAGAAGGGGAAGGTGGTGACCAGAGGGATGACATCCACGCAGAAGATCGCTGAAGGACGGAGCTGCTAGAGAGAAATGATCACAAAAGGAAGAAGAGGCCGGTGGATGGGAAATATATATAAGGCCAAATGGGAAAAATTGTAGTTTAACCCCAAAACTTTCCACCGACCTCAAATAGGCCCTTCTAAAAATAAGAAATTATAATCCGGCTCCAACAAATTTAAACTTTTTCACTTCAGTCCCTTGGTAATTTTTTTTTTTTGAGGTATTACAATTTTGTCCAAGCTCCCAATCAATGGATCCTACATGAAACCTAGCACTACGATAGTGAGAGTCTTTAATGGTATAAAAAAAGAGGTTACTGGTGACATCAAACTCCCAATTCAAATTAGTCTAAACATTTTTAATATATTGTTCTAAGTAATGGACATTATACCAGCCTACAATTATCTGCTTGGGTGACTATGGATTCATTCAGTAGGTACAGTGCCTTCCACCTTACACCAGAAAGTGAAATTTATAATAGAAAACAAATTAGTGATTGTATCAAAAGAAAAAGATTTGCTCATCATGAAACTAACATTTACTCTGTATATTGAGGCCCTAGAAGAAGTTCTTGAGAGCGTATATCAATCTTTGAGATTGCCAATATTTTTTACATCCAAGAAGGAGCTTAAATCCCAAAGCCACATCTGCCCATGTTACTTGTGATAATGGTTAAGGTCATGTTGGAAAATGGGTTTAAACCAGGGGATGGATTAGGAAAATATGGACAAGGTGAAAAGAAACCTCTAAAACTTCTCAAAAATATTGAAAAGTTTGGATTAGGATACAAGCCTACAAGAACATATAGGATAAGGGTTGCCAGTGAAAAGATGAAAAGGAGGAAGGCATACTTGGAAAATCAAGAGTAAAAAGATAAAGGGGTTCGCATATATGACATCAGAAAAAGCTTTCAAAGCGTAAGAATTACCTTCCCTAACTAGATTCTGGCAATCGAGGAAGGATTCTTTTCTACTGAAAGTGATGGTTTGGTGTATTAGTGCGCTCCCTAAACTTCACACTCTTAGGATGTCTTTGAGTTTTATGTTGTCATAGAGTTTCATTCAAAGTAATTCTATACTACCACCACTTAAGGCTCTGCCAAAGGCTTCAGGATGCTATCTGTAAAATGGGCTTACATGTTTCATCCCAATGTCCACTTTAAATAAAAATGTATGTTCAGTTGCCATCATTTATGTTTTCATTTATTCTATCATTCATTCATTTATTTATTTTTTGGTTTGCTTTGTTGTTTCTATTTCGTTGTTTCTATACCTTGAATTCCATCCTATATTTGTTTACCCGATCCTTTTTTTTTCCTTTCTATAATTTTTCATTAAATTTAGGTTTCAAAACAATTTGTTTGCGAATAATAGTGTTATGATCCCTATATGTGACTTTGATCATCCTATTGATTGTGGTAAGATTGAAGAAGAAGGAAATATTGACCCATCCTTAGAACTTTTAAGGCTTGTTGAGAAAAAGGAAAAAGAGATCCGACTTCATGAAGAATTAGTTAAGATAATTAATCTTGGCATAGAAAAAGATATAAAAGAAGTCAAGATTGGTACTTCAAAAAGGAAAGATGTACGAGAAGGCTTGATCAAGCTTCTTTATGAATACAAGGATATATTTGCTAGGTCATGCTAAGATGCGCCAGGATTGGACACAAATATCATTACCCATAAGCTTCCATTAAAGCTAAAATGCAAGCCTGTGAAGCAAAAGTTAAGGCGCATGACACCTGATATATCTTTAAAGATCAGAGATATGGTTAAGAAGTAATTTGATGCTAGTTTTCCTACAGTCGCTAAATATCTGGAATGGATTATCAATATTGTTCTAGTACCTAAGAAAGATGGGAAGGTTCAGATGTGTGTGAATTATCGAGATTTGAATAGAGTAAGCCCTAAGGATGATTTTTCATTGCCACATATTGATGTCCTAGTTGATAATACTACTAGGAATTCAATATTTTCATTTACAAATTAATTTTGTGGATATAATCAAGTCAATATGGATCCCAATGATATGGAGAAAATCACCTTCAGCACCTTATGGGCCACTTTTTGTTACAAAGTAATGTCCTTAAGGTTGAAACATGTTGAGGCAACCCACTAAAGAGTAACGATGACTCTACTTTATGATATGGTGCATAAAGAAGTAGAAGTTTATATTGATGATATGATTGCCAAATCAAAAAGTGGAGAAGATCATATTGTTGATTTGCATAAACTTTTTAAAAGGTTAAGAAAGATTTGACTCCAATTAAACCCTCCAAAATGCACCTTTGGAGTAAGGTCAAGGAATCTACTGGGGTTCATAGTTAGTTAGAATGGAATACAAATCGATGCTGAAAAGGTTCGTGCTATTTTGGAGATGCCAATACCATGCACAGAGAAAGAAGTTCGAGATTTCTTAGGGAGGTTGAATTACATTGCTAGGTTTATTTCCCAATTAATGGCTATTTGTAATCCATTATTCAAGCTTTTACATAAGAATCAAACCATGGAATGGAATGAGAAATGCTAAGAAGCATTCGAGAAGATCCAACAATATTTGTAGAAACCTCTAGTCTTAGTACTACCGTTACTCGAAAAACCCTTTATTATGTACTAACTATGCTTGAAAAGTCTATAGGTTATGTACTACTAGGGTAGCATGATGAATTAGGAAGAAAAGAACAAGCAATATACTATTTAAGTAACAAGTTCACAGACTATAAGTCAAAACACTCTTCCTTGGAGGGTACTTGTTATGCCTTGGCATAGGCAGCTCATCGCTTGAGGCAATACATGTTGTGTTATGCTATATGGCTGGTATCAGAGATAGATCTAATTAAATACATCTTCAAAAAACTTGCCTTAATGGAAAGAATTGCTTGATGACAAGTGCTATTGTCTGAATACGACATAGTTTATGTCACTATGAAGGCAATAAAGGGTAGTATGCTTGCCAACTTTTTGGCTAATAAGCCTGTTGCAGACTATGGTTCTATGCAATGTGACTTTCTAGATGAAGACATAATGGCATTATTCAATAATAATGAATCACCCAAAGATGAGGAATGGATGTTGTTGTTTGATGAAGCCTCCAATGCATTAGGGCATTAGTACTGATGTTATTTTAATTTCTCCTAAGGAAAAAACTATCCCATTCACAACTAAGTTGTGCTTTGATTGTATGAATAATATGGCTGAATACAAGGCATGTGCCTTAGGCATACAAGCCGTGTTAGATTTGGAAGTCAAGGTCCTAAAGGTGTATAGAGATTTTGTATTAGTAATCTATCAATTGAGAGAAGATTAAGAAACTCAAGATGCCAAGTTAATTCCATGTCACAGACACATAATGAAGTTGTCACACTATTTCAAAGAAATCACTTTCCATTTTCCAAGAGAAGATAATCAAATTGCTAATGCATTAGCAACATTATCCTTTATGTTCAAAGTAGATGGCAATAATCTTACACATGTTATCAAGATCAAAAATCGAGATTCGCAAGCTTATTGCTTAAGTATTGAATAAGAGCCTAATGGGAAACCTTGGTATCATGATGTTAAGCAGTATATAAAATGCAAAGAATATCCAAAAAGAGCCTCAACAAATGATAAGAGAACTATAAGGAGAATGTCCATAGATTTCTTTTTGAATGGAGAAATACTATACAAAAGGAATCATAGCACTATTTTGCTAAGGTACATTGATGTGACAGAAGCAAGAAGGATCATTGAAGAAGTACATGAAGGTTTTGTGTGACACATTCAAATGGGCATGCTATCACAAGAACATATTTGAGAGTAGGCTATTTTTGGTTAACAATGGAAAGTAACTACATCGATCATGTGAGGAAATGTCACAAGTGTCAAATTTATGTCGACAAAATTCATATTCCTCCTATGTCACTCAAATTCTTGTCTAGGCCATGGCCTTTCTTGATGTGGGACCTTGATGTGATGGGTCCAATTGAACCAAAGGCTTCAAATGGACATTGATTTATCCTCATAGCTATTGACTACTTCATTAAATGGGTTGAAGTCGCCCCTTATTCTAGCATGACTCAAAATATCGTTTAGAAATTCATAAAAAGGGATTTGATATGTCACTATGGTTTGCCAAAAAAAATTGTGATTGATAATGCCACAAATTTTAGCAATAAGATGATGACAAATACATGCGAACAATTCAAGATATAGAAGCTACCAATAAGAACCTTAAAAAGATCATCCAAAAGATGACAATAACATATAAAGATTGGCATAAGATGCTTCCATTTGTTCTCCATGACTATCAAACCTTTATTTGCACTTTTATAGGAGCCACTCCATTTTCTTTGGTACATGGTATGGAGGTAGTGCTTCCCATTGAGATTGAAATTCCTTCGTTAAGGGTTTTAATGGAGGTAGAGCTAGAAGAGGCAAAATAGGTCAAGTGCAATATGATCAATTGAATCTCATTGAAGGAAAAAGGTTAATAGTGTTGTGCTATAGACAACTTAACCAGAAAAAAGCTAATGAGAGTTTATGCTAAAAAAGTGTGCCTTCGTAAATTCAAGGAAGGGGACTTGGTATTGAAAATGATACTCCCAATCCAAAAGGATGGTTGTGATAAATGGATGCCCAATTATGAAGGACCCTTCATCATGAAAAGAGCTTTTTTTTAAGAGCTTTAATCCTCACAAACATGGACGAGGATAAATTGCCACAACCTATCAATGCGGATAGAATGAAAAAATATTATGCATGAGGCATGTTTGCTTTGCATTTGATTTGCCTAAGAAGTTCATAACACAACAGATGCTATAGCATTTTAATATTTACTACGCTAATCAATAGGTTTTCAAATGCATAGGGAAAATTAGCATTATTTTTTCTTAGGCTTGTCATTATAATAACCAGAAGTTTCTTGTTCGATCAATTTCAGGAAATCCCATTGTATATCTTCTTCATTGTCCAAATGATGTTCCATTTTTTTGGATACTTACAGCAATTTTATTATCGTTATACTTTTAGTATGATGATCATGGTTAAATCTTTCAACCACTATTTGATAATAAATTGACCATGCATTCTTATGAAAAGTGTTTCTTTAGAGTATCAAAAGAAAAATGTTGTTTACGTGCATTCAAATGTAGACAAAAATTACTCTAGTGAAATGAAAGGATAATAGTGGATAGTTTGATCATCCTAAGATAACATAATAAAGTGGCGAGGGACTTACCCAGATTTAGAGAAAATCCATGATAATTAAAGGACAGAAAAGCTAAGATACTAGAACTCTATTAACCAGTAATAAAAATTAACATTATCATCAATGGCATTGTTAAGGAGGTTCTTGTATGAGATAAAAATAAAAAATATTAAAAAGGACAAAGGAAATTGGTCTATTTTGAGACATGCATCACATTCTGCATAATGTTCACTTATAAGTTATTTTTTTTAATGCATCAACATTCCAGACTGTTAAATTGAATCCAACATTGGCAAGTCAAGCATGTGAAAAGCAGGTTCTTTACATTTTATTATTAAATCAAACCCAGTATTGACGAGTTAAGCCTGTGAAAAGTAGATTTTTTACTTTTATGGTTAGATCGAACCCAGCATTGGCAAGTCAAGCCTACAAAAAATAGGTCTTTTACTTTTATGGTTAGATCAAACCCAACATTGGCAGGTTGAGCCTGTGAAAGATAGGTTTTTTTACTTTTTATGGTTAAATCAAACCCAGCATTGGCAGATTAAGCCTATAAAAAATAAGTCCTTTACTTTTTGTGGTTAGATCAAACCCAACATTTGTGGGTCATGCCTATAAAAAGTAGGTCTTTTACTTTTTATTGTTAACTTAAACCCAGCATTTGTGGGTCATGCTTGTGAAAGGCAAAGTTGCTTACATTCCAGTTATGAACTCAAACCCAATATTGGTGAGTTGAGATCATAAGAAGTAAGCCTTTGACTTTCTAGATAAATTTAGCCATGTTGACGGTGAAATTTGGTTGGTACGTGGAACACAAACTTTAGCCAATGGGAGGAGTTCTGGGACCCAATGCTACTTTTGAAGTGTAGAAGAGATAGGACCGAGAGGAAGGAGAAGGAAAGGGGAACAACATGTTTAACGTAGTTCGGCCAAATCTGGGTGGTACCGAACCCTACGTCCACAGTGGGAGTTTTATTAATGTAGAGTAATTTATAGAGTTTCTGCTTACAAGATTGTCCTCTCCTCTTTCTAACAATGTAATCCTATTTATAGAGGAAGGAGGAGGTTACATGCATTA
>JANHAO010019815.1:0-13083 GCA_026873985.1 Saraca asoca
TGATTAGCAAATTGAATGAATATTTAGCAATCAAGGATGCATTAGTCTCAAGTTGATTTCCCTTGGCTGGTAGTTGTGTTATTGTGTTTTAGTTTCTGTTTTGTATGTTTTTGTTAGTGTAGCTATAGAATTTGTTTCTGCCAAACCCCCCCTAATTTACACTTCCAAATATAATTGATATTATCATCCTAAAATGGTCCTTAAGTTCGACCTAGGTTGCCTATGCTACAAGTTAGTTTAGGTAACTACAGTTTATAAATTTCTAATTTGATTCGGCCGCGACAAATCGCACATCAATTAGGCCTTAAGGCTAAGTATCTAGAAAATAGAGAAAACTTTGCCAAATTTTTATTAGAATTTAATATATAAATATTTCATCATTAATTGATGAAATAACGAGTCGTTGGTGTGTTATTGGCATGGTAAGGCTTGTAGAGGATTTCTTGGTAGTGACCTTCTATACCGGTCATGTTCTGTGGATTGGGGCATGACATCATAGGTCTACAAGAGTCCTATAAAAATTCTTGTTCTAAAATTGGTGTGCAGGAGCCTAGTTTAAGTCCTATGACTAGTAATAGAGTAGATCATCTAGTTAAGGATTGATCCAGTGGATATAGACTTAAATAGTGATTTCAATTCAAGTTGAACCACTTAAAAAAATTTTGTCTTGATGCTTTTCATCACCGCCTTTATACTTCTACATATTTTCTATTTTTGTATAAAATTTGCAATCTGGTTTTTTTGTTATTTTAGTCAATAAACAATATAGTTGTTAACCATATAATTTGATATAAGAAAGACTTCTGCCATGCATTTACTTGAAAATCAAAGTTAATAATTACATTACAATTAATTTAGTTGTTAAATTCATTTAGATTAACAAAAAGTATAAAATTCCCATAAATGAATAAGGCCAGGATCTTAATTCTTATCTACTTTTGGGACCAACATATTCCAATTACGTAATTTTTGTTCTATATTAGAAATAACTATTTCTTGACTATTTATTATATCTTGATTAGCTTTTTTTCGAATGGGTTCTTGACTAGAAGTCATGAAAGAAGCCATCTTGGATATTTTTTGATTCTTCATCTCATGGTCCTGACTATTTCCAAATTAGTCATTTATCTTCATTTGATTATTTCTATCTTAAAAACTAGCATATCCTATATATATATATATATATATATAAGGATGGTAGTGTACATGGGTTATTCCACCACTATTGACTAAGACATCAACGAAGCATTTGGAATTCTTAATCTCTTAGTGATGGAGGTTGGTGCAATGGATGAGATGAGACCTACTCATTATGGGGTATGAAAAGATCTCCGCGAGGAGAAATTACTTTCATTATAATCTACTAGCATTTAAGGGACACTGGTGTCTACTCTCCCTTCTCAAATTTTGCAAGTTAATTTCAATTTTTGGATCATGTATTATCTCAAAGTAATGAAAAGATCAAGTCATTCGCCAACAAGCTTATCAAGGAAACAAAATTGACAAAAATAGAATACAAAAAAAAACAAAATAATACAAAAAATACATAAAATATCATAGTAAACGATGGAATTTGGCTAAAATTTGATGGGGAATATGTTTTAACATAGGTTTTGCTCAAAATGTTGAAAACAAATGCCCCACTAAATTTCAGTTCAAAATTCCACAATCAATTTTTATACTACAAGACCTTACCAGCACCCAGAAATTGAAAAACTATACATAGAGAAAAAAGGGTAATAGTAGGGGATTAAGGAGTGTAAGTAAAACTTACTACTAATACTAATATCTTAATACTATATACAACTAAAAACACATAGAAATCAATTAGGTAGTCCATGGCAATAGTGCCACATATGTTATGGGATTTAATCTTAGAGACAAAGCCTTCATGTTGTATTATTATATGTGTCCTCTTTTTGGATTCCACCGACAATGGCGATGAGTACAAAAATGCATCTCTAGCTAAAGTAGCCATTGGATCACATACATCACTATATATAAACTCTAGCACTTCTTTGGCATGTTCCCATTTCCTTAAAGGGTTTCTTAGTTATTTTCCCAATGAGACATGATTCACAAGTTTTATATGATTTAGAATCATAAAGATTTAAGTATCTATTTTTATGTAACTTTATGATTCATGTTTCATTAATTTGACCAAGTCTACAATGCCAAAGATAGGATGGATTAATGGATTCATTAAACTTTAGTTTTCTATTTTCAATAGTTAAGATCTCTTGTCTTAGTTCTAAAATATATAATCCATTACCAAGTTTGCCACTACCATGAAAAAGAATAACTTTTATTCTTGAAGGTAAAAGCAAATCCTTCTTGGTCCAAATAAGAAATAGACATTATATTCTTAGAAATTGCAAGAACATAATAACATTTATTTAGTTCTAGAATTAAGCTAGTAGAAAATTCTAAAAGGTAGGTTCCTATGCTAACAGCAATAACTTTTGCTCTTCCTGATCCATGGGTCCACTTCTCCTTTTTGTAGCTTTCTATTGTTTCTTAGCCTCTGAGAATCATTACAAATGTGTGAGCTACAACAACTATCTAATACCTAAGAATTAGTAGAATAATAAGGCAAGTTTATCTTTATCACAAGGACAATTTTACCTTAAGTAGAAGTTTCTCTAAGCTTCTTCTACTTCATAGTCTTGAGATAAGCTTTACAATTTCACCTCTAATGGTATTCTACTATGCAATGATAGCAAATGCCTTTGGGAGCATTCTTTTTTCCCTTCTTCTATACATTTCCTTTAGTTTTCTTAGCATTACCCTTAGAACTCTTCTTAGGATTCTTCTTCTTTCCTTTCTTGGGTTTAGAAGATGTACTAACCATCAATACAAGCTATTTCATTTTGAAAATCATTTCAGCAATCTTAAACATATTGAGTAACTCTGCAAAAGAGACCTCTATCTTATTCATGAAAAAATTTATGTCAAACTACCTATATCACATAGGAAGGGAATGCAATATGATGCTCACTACATAATCATTATCAATCACATATTCAAGTTGGGCCAATCTCCAATATGAGCATGACCTTTTCATAACTCTAACAAATGCATAATCATCTCAAAGGGAGTTATTTTCATGCTGCTTTTGAAGTCTATGAGATATCAAAGCAGGCATCACACATGTTTCTTATTCAACATCTTCCTAATGTTTTTTGCGAGTTCTAAAGTCAAAACTTGCATATTCGTCTAATCCTTCAGATAGAGGTATAGGAGGGTCTTTTTCAAGGACATAGGCTATTCTTTCGTGCTTTAGGGAAATCATTACGTTTCTTAACCAATCCATGTAATTTGGGTTAGTTAGCCTATTATCAGTTAGTATGATTCTTAAAGAGATGTTACTTATAATTTTAATAACCTTCAATAAGAATAAAGTGGATTAATATCTAAGAATAATGTTCAATTTTATATAGACTTTAATAAAATGAACTCCCATTATTTTCTTCAATTCTAATGACCCTCTATCTTAGAATTGGATTATCATATTGGATGACAATCTTAGTAGGTTAGGATCCTTGTTTAATTTATTTGATCTTGGTGGAGGCCAATTAAACTAAATAAATTAGACTAGGTTGAAAACTTAACTTGTTAATTACATCTCAATGTGACTCCTAATCATTAGGTTGACAACTTTTGGTCATTTATTATCCATCACATTAAATGTTATAAACAATCCTTTGAAAAAAATGTTCAAAGTGAAATCAAGCCCAAACACTATATGATGGGAGCCATCCAAAATATACATGTTTCCTACGTTAAAATCATCAAACAAGAATATCACTTATGTTTCAATAACAATAACATGATTAATGTAGTGTAACCTTGATGAAGGCTAACAACTTATCATGAAATCAATCTCGAGTTATCATTATTTTGAGGGTGGTGATCAATTTTGTTTTTAACATGCAATTTAAATCATTAAGATCTTTTAATTAGTTTGGGGCCTAACTATTTAAAGGTCTCATTTATGCCATGCACACATTTACTAGTCTATGTTATACATACATCAATTAGCATATGTCATACATACATCATATTCATATCACAATATAAATCACACACACACATAACATATATAGGATGATTATGGACCAATTTAAAATTATTTCCCTTTAGCCATAAAAAGGAAAAAAAAAACTCTATGGAATGGGCCACTCGTATTCAAATTCAAATTAGATCTGAAGTTAAGGAAAGTTTTCATAATTACAAAAAAACATAAAAGGCATGGGGCTAATTGGCTATCATCGCAACCAATTAAAGTGGCTAAAACCATCACATGTGGTGACCTAAAATTCATCTAGTCTTGCTGGTCCAACCATCACATGGACAAGCTAGCTAGTTCAATTAGTAGCCATGTTTGGCTAACAGCCATGTTTGTTTTTATTGTATTTTTCACCCAAATTGCAGATTTAATCTATATTGGTTTTGAAAAATTTTATGAAGAAAGAATGCTACACCTTGAATGAAAATTTTGATCATATGGAACCAAATTATAACATGCAATTTTGATCATAATTATTACTATAACAATCAAATCTTTAATCATGAATTAAAAGAAAATAGTATGGGCTTTGATACCACTGTTGGGAAAAATAAATCAAAAGCATCCAACATGTGCAGTGGAATTTTAAAATTTTTCCCTAAGCCTAGATCATGTTGTTTACTAATTAATTCATAAAATTTTGTATAATTCAAATAAGAATAAAAGTAATGATTTGAATTATACTTTCTTGAGACTTGTTTTTGAAATCCTCGGTCTTCAAATTCGAATTTCATCTCTAAGCGATTTCGTAAACTCTCCAATAAGTTTTATGATCAAGTTTTTTAGATTGTTTTTGGCAAACTCCTTCAAATTTGATCTTCAATATCAACGGTGATCCATATGAATTAACTGGATACAAAGCCTCCATAAATTTTCATGAAATAGGCAGAATTGGACAATCAACTTTTTAGCTTAAGAGGTGCTAACTCTCCAAGGAATCATAAATTCCCTCAACTAGTGTTAGTATTTGAAGCAAAGAGGAGAAAAGAAGAAAGATCACAATGGGAGAGTTTTTAGGTGCATAACACATTTGGTAGGGTTTCACACTTATGTGTGTTGTTATTATGTTTGTCAAAGGGTTAGCATCTTTCCTTTTTAAATACAAAATATTGGAGCACAAGCATGAGTAAGAAGCAAGCATGAGTGTAATTCAATCCCTTCATCTCTTGATATTCAAATTGGACTTAGGATATAGTTCAAGTGTTAACTCTAATTTAAATGTGCAATTATACCTGTATGTCAGATGACTATGTGCTATCTCATAATTATTATACATAAAACTCCTTTTATATATGTATCAATATATAGGCCTATCATTTTGATTATAGTTCAAGTGACAGAGTATCTTTTGAACATCTTTCCTTATTACCAATGAGGATAAATTCCTTCTTGATCAATCACTTACTCCATGTATTTTTTAGTGAACACAACTATTATTCATAACTACTCTTTAAAAGTGCAAGTCTACAATAATGATGAACATAATTTATATATATTTTATATCCCTTTATACTTAGTCTTTTGTCATGTTTATGAGCTTAATTAGATATTTGAAATTGGTTTTATGGTTTGCTTAATTTTTGTGCTTAATTGAATTTATTCGATAAATAAACACTATTTCAAACAATTTCAAATTTTTAGGCATATCTTCAGTTTTGGATCTCGATTTTGGTTGATGTTTGTGTCTTTGGAAAGCTAAAAAAAGAGATAAACATGTCATGAAGATTCCTTTAGCCTAGTTCAACCATTTTGGAAGTCAAATAAAGCCCACAAGTTAGAATAGAGTGCTGCAAACTAGAATTGATTTTAGTATTTTCATCATAAATAGAGCTCCACCCATCATTTTGGTGCAAACTTAAGCCTATAGGATAGCTATAATCCATCCCAAAAAGTTTTATGAAGGGCTTGAGGTCAAATTACACTGTTTCAAATTAATTTTATGGTTATGGACTTAAGTATTTAATTTTGTTATGGGTTAAACTATTCTAGAAAGCTATCTCAACCTATAACCTAAGCTAGGAATCGAGTTCTTGTGCAAGGTTAAGGCCATTGGACTCCAAAATGATGAAGCTACACTTCATATGGAGGGAGCTATGTCCAATTAAGCCTCCTTCCAACCTTAATTAACAGCTCAATCAAGAGGCAGTTTAATGAGCCTATAACTATTAAGTTGAGCTATAATTATAATAACTTTTACATTTATTTCTATATTGTCTCTAATTTTGGGAGCAAAAAAGTTCTATTAGGGCAAGACACCAGCCCTAATTATGTTTTCTCCCTTCCTTTTATTTCTCCTTTTATTTTTGTATTAATGTGTAGTTAAACCCTCAACTCAATCTAAGAGAAATTTTATACTAATTCTTTTGTTGATTGTGAAACTTGCTTTAATTGTCAATTTATTCTAATTTTCTTCTCTATTCTAACTATTTATAATGGCAATGGACAATTGATTAAAGGGCTTATTAATTATCTGTTCAATGTAATTTAATGCTAGCTAAATTTCCATTGGCAATCTCATTATTTATGGCTGTTTGATTGTGGGGTAGCAATATGGTTTTAATGTGCTATTAGAGTAAATCAATTCTCCTAGAGAATTGAGGATAATTAGTTAATTAGTTAGACTTGATATTTTTAGAACTTAATGCTATTGGTAAGTTGATTGAGGTGCTGGGCTTCAACTGATTTAGCACAAGAGTTAATTGGGTGCTAGCCATGGTTGGCAAAATTACGAAGAAATTAATGAGGATTAATTAGGTGTTAGGTTTAATTTGTTTCTTGGCTAAGCAGTCAAAGTGGGAATAAAACAATAGTGTTAAGGATTAGTCACTAAATTGGATACAAGAGTCCTTTGGATTGAGCTTTTCTCTATCAGTTTTCCCTTTTTCTTATTTTGTTTAGCATGCATTCAACATGTTTATTTTAATTCCTAGCCTAGATAGTATTCAATCCCCCATTTCACACTGCAACCCATAGAAATCAATCTCCAGTCTCCGTGGAATTGACTTGGACTCACCCTGGCTATTGGTATAGGTAATTCAGCATTATTATCTTTGTTGATTTTGGCAACTGTCAAATATTATCAAAGTACATAACTCCATACATAAGGTACTATGTTAATCTCAACTCTCATTATTACTTATACTACCTTTCACGTGAGAAGTCCATCACATATCGTAACATTTCATATGGTTTCCTGTGATAGGTTAATCCAGTTATATGTTTCATATCATATACACATAATGGGAAAAATGAATCAAAGTATTAAGTATACTGATGAAAAGTGTCAAATATGTGTAGCAGAATTTTTAAAATTTTTCCCTAACTCAGATCATGCTGTTTCAAATTAATTCATAAGAATTTGTATAATTCAAAACAAACATGAAACAAATGATTTGAATTATATCTTCTTTAGAATTGTTCTTAAACTTGTTGCACTTTAATTTTGAATTTCATCTCCAAGCAATCCCATGAACTTTCCAGAAAGTCTGATGATAAAGTCTTTTGGATAGTATCCAACCCCTTCTTTTGATTAAGGGGCCTATTAATTAATTGTTCAATGTGATTTATTGCTATCTGAATTTTTATAGGCAATTTCATTATTTATGGTTGTTTGGTTGTGGTGTACTAATAAGGTTTTGATTTGTTACTAGAATAAATCAATTCTCCTAAAGAATTAATGATAATTAGTTAATTTTCTACTAGGATGAATTAAGTAGTTAGACTTGGTGTTTTCAGAACTTAATACTATTAGTATATTAGTTGAGGTGCTAGGCTTCAACTAATTTAGTAATTAGAGTTAATTGGGTGTTGTGCTTAGTTGGAAAATTTAGGAAGAAATTAATAAGGATTAATTAGGTGCTTGGCTTAATTAATTTCTTTGCTAAGCGATTAAAGTGGGAATGATACAATAGTGCCAAAGATTAGTCATTAAATTAGTTATAAGAGTCCCTTGGATTGAGCTTTTCTCCATCAATTTTCCTTTTTTCTTATTTTTGTTTAGCATATTTGTTTTAATTGCTAGTCTAGATAATATCCAACCCCTCATTTCACACTAAAACACATGGAAATCAATCTTTGAGCTTTATGGACTTGACTTGGACTCACACTAACTATTAGCTTAGGTAGTTTAGCATTATATTTGTTAGTCTATATAGTTGTCAAATTTTGGCATTGTTGCCAAAGATTAGTTAATTAATTTCTTTGTAATTTCAATTTATTTAGTATTAGGATATTAATATTAGTATTAGGCTTTAAATCCTATATATTTTCTTGTGTTTTCACCTTTCTTGTGCATAATTTTGCTAGCTTTCAAGAATTTTCAATATGGGCTAGATAAAATTTTTTTTAATCCAATAACAATAGACAAAGGCACTTATTGGAAAGCAACCCAAGCATTTTACTCTCTTTCCCTATCTCTTTTATTTTGCTTGTCCATGATTTGTTGATGATTTTTGCTTACATTAAGGATAATGTAAAATTTAAGTGTGGGGGAAAGATTTTAGATTTCCATTGTTTTGCATTCTATTTTTTTAACTTAGTTTATGAAAAAAAAATTGTTTTCATTTGTTTTAGGTATTTTTCATTGATGATAAGTTTGTTTAGGCCTTAAGTAGGTTGCAATTGATTTTGATGGTTACAGAGCATGATTAAATAAATTATCTTGCCTCTTGTTCCTTAAATTTGATTAGCATAGTAATGAATTTAAAGTGTTTGTAGATTGATTTTTGGTAAACATACAACCTGTGAGATGTTGAGCCATGTTTGATTATTTTTATTAGGTTGCTCTTCTTTCTTGTGTGTGATTTTCTTTCATGAAATTATTACTCAAAAACTTGCTTTGAATCTTTTTGAGATTACATTAGCACATATATGCATGAATATGATTAAAACATTCTTTGATTAAGCCATTTTTGTCATTTTAGCCTACATTGCAATGTTACAATTATTGAACCCCTTTAAGCCTAATTAACCTATTTTTTTATTAAGTAGACCATTATAAAGCCAAGCTTTGAATGTCCTCACCTTTTTTAGGATTAGTAAAGCTTTTAATTCATTAATAGGATAGGTTCTTGAACAAGTATGGAGGTGTGCTGATCGTTTGGTGAAAAGACAATTGTAATTCATTTTATTAGTCAAGAAAAAAAAAGAAACAAATGAAAAAGAAAAAAAAAGATGAAAAAGAGCTCAATGCAAGTCAAGAGAAAGAAAACAAAAAAAAGTTTGGAACAAAAAGAAAGAGCTCAAAATAAAAGAAAGTGAAACAGTGAAGAAAATGAAAGAGAAAAAGAGAAGTGAAAAATATGAAATCTGTGATGTAGATTTTGGTTTCAATTGCTCTTTTACTTGTTTGAATCTACACTACAATGCTCTATTAGTCTCTTTGATTTTGCATTTTCATATCTATATCATTCATTTCCTTCCCTTCCCTTAGCCTCATTACAATCCTTACGAAGTCCTTTTGATTTGTGTTATGCATTTAATTCTAGCAATGGAGATTAGATGATACATAAGCTTATGGTACTACATTTTCATAGATTAAAATTAAGTGAAACACTTTCTCATCTTAAACACAAAGAGAGTTGCATGGAGAGCTTAACTTGTAAGGGCCTACCAGGTTAATCTATTTGCCTTTTGAATAAAATTGCTTTGATGGTTGATTTTTGAATTTTAAGTTGTCAAGAATGTGTTTTGTGAGATGCTATGTCCCCTTAAATATGGGTTATTTCCCTGCTTTTAGTTTTGCAATCTCATCATTGCTAAAAAGTTTAGAGTTTGCGTATTTGTTGAGTTTAGTTTAGTTTGGTTTTGGTGTCTTGCTAGAAGACATGCAAGAGCTATGTGTGAAGGAATTTGATGAATAAAATATATAAATATTTTATATCCCTTTATACCTAGTCTTTTATCATGTTTACGAACTTAGTTGGATACTTGAAATTGGGTTTTTTGTCATGCTTATGAACTTAATTGGATACTTGAAATTAGTTTTGTCATTTGCTTAGATTTTGTCTCAATTGAATTAATTCGGTAAATTTACATTGTTTTTTAGACTATTTTGGGTTTTTAAGCATATCTTAAGTTATGGACCATAGTTTTGGGTAATTCTTATATCTTTGGAAAGCTAAGAGAAGTATTTAAAAATGTCATGAAGAGTCCCGGGCCCCAGTTCAACTACTTTGGAAGTCAAATAATGCCCACAAGTTAGAACAGAGTGTTAACCTGCTACCCAAAATTAGTTTTAGTATTTTCATCATAAATAGAGCTCCACTTATCATTTTGGTGCAAACTTAAGCTCACAGGATAGCTACGATCCATCCTAACAACTTTCATTAGGGGCTTGAGGTCAAACTACACTATTTTGAATTATGTGAACTTAAATGTTTAATTCTGTTATGGGTTGGACTGTTCTGGAAAGCTATCTCAGTTTTTGGCCCATAAGATGAGCTAGGAATCGAGCTTTTATGCAAGGTCAAAGCCATTGGACTCCTACGTGATAAGCTACATTTCACATGAAGGGAGTCATATCTAATTAAGCCTCCTTCCTAATTAACAGCCCAATTAAGAGATAGTGTAGTGAGCCTACAAATACTAAGTTGAACCATAGTTGTAATAATTTTTACATTCATTTCTATATTGTCTTTAAATTTAGAGGAGAGGAGCCCTGTTAGGGCAAGACTCCAACTCTAATTAGGTTTTTTTTTACCTTTATTTCTCCTTTTATTTTTTGTATTAATGTGTAGCTAAACCCTTATCTCAATCTAAAGGAAATTTTGCACTAACTCTTTTGTTAATTGTGAGACTTGCTTTGATTGTCAATTTATTTCTAATTTGATTCTCTATTCTTATTGCTTATAATTGTAATGGATGATTGATTAAGGGGTCCATTAATTAATTGTTGAAAATGATTTAATGCTAGATGAATTTGCATAGACAATTTCATTGTTTGTGGTTGTTTGGTTATGGGGTAGCAATAAAGTTTTGATTTGTTGCTAGGGTAAATCAATTCTCCTAGAGACTTGAGGATAATTAGTTAATTTGTTGATGGGATGAATTAATTAATTAAACTTGGTATGTTTAGAAGTTAATGCTATTGGTAGATTGATTGAGGTGTTGGCTTTAACTAATTTAGCATTAAGAGTTAATTGGATGCTGGTCATGGTTGGCAAAATTAGGAAGAAATTAACAAGGATTAATTAAGTATTGGGCTTAATTTGTTTTTTTGGCTAAGCTGTTAAAGTAGGAATGAAACAATAGTGTCAAGGATTAGTCACTAAATTGGTTGTAGGAGTCCTTTTGATTAAGCTTTTCTCCATCAATTTTCCCTTTTTCTTATTTTTGTTTAGCATGCGTTCAACTTATTTGTTTTAATTCCTAGTCTAGATAGTATCCAACCCCCCCCCCCCATTTCACACTACAAGCCATAGAAATAAATCTCCAGTCTTTATGGAATTGGCCTGGACTTACCCTAACTACTAGCATAGGTAGTTTAGCATTATTATCTTTTTTCAATTTTTACAACCATCAAATATTATCAAAGTACCATAAAGTACTATGTTGATCTCAAGTCTAAGATCACTTATATTACCGTCCATATGAGAAGTCCATCACACATGTTAACATTCCATATGGTTTCTCATGTAGGTTAATCCAGTCATATGTTCTATATCATATACACATGTTGGGAAAAATTGATCCAAGTAATAAGTATGCCAATCAAAAGCATCAAATATGTGTAATAGAATTTTTAAAATTTTTTACTTAACCCAAATCATGTTGTTTCAAATTAATTCATAAAAACTCGTATATTTCAAAACAAACATGAAACAAATAATTTGATTTTTACCTTCTCGAGAGTTGTTCTCATACTTCTTGGACTTCAAATCTGAATTTCATCTTCAAGCAATCCCATGAACTCTCTAACAAATCTAATGATTGATCGCAGCGTGTTAAAGCCGTCAAATTAGAAATTTATAAAATCGGGTTACCTAACTACTTATAGCATATGGCAACATCAGGTCGAATCCAAGGATCATTTTAGGATGATGTTATCAACCAAATTAGGAGATGTAAATGGGGGGGTTGGAAGAACTATAAATTAACAGAAACTACACTAAAATAGAATCTAAAACAAAGATACACAAGCAACCAGCCAAAGAAACCACTTGGGATTAATACATCATTGATCACTAATTATCATCCAATTGTTAATCATTTCTATGGCTTAAAATCACAAACAAGAATCCTTGAAAATTATTAATGAGTCTAATTAGAACTTAGCCACAAACAATCCATGAAATCTCAATGTATTGCTTGGTTTTCCTATACTCTTCTAAAGGTGATTATCAAGATCTCAATAATCATTTCAATATCAAAATCAAATGGATTCATCTAAGTCAGATATTGCAATAAAAACAAAAAGGAAAGGATAAGAAATAACAAACAAATGAATGGAGAAATGATACCTGAATCTCAGCATTAAACTTCAAGTAGTAGCCCATTGGACTTGGTTACAAAATCAGCCTTCCATAGAGGCTGGAAAATATAGAAAAGAGGAGAGAAAAATCTTGCCCTCTCTTTGCCATGAAAAACACAGAAAAACACACTCAAACTAAAACTAAAAACTGAGAAAAAATTTCCTCCAAAAAAATGGTTCTACCCGGGTTAAGAAGGGAAGGCTATTCTGCTGGTTTGGTGAGTAGGCTGATGGCTAGTCTGATAGTTTTCTGCCATTGCGTCCTGTCCTCCCTTTTGTAGACTACTTTTCCTCTTTTTATTCTATCTTTTTAGCTCTCTTTTGGGTCTCCAACTGACTGGTATGAGAGATGATGGATTGGGCTTTAGATCTATGCCAATTGGGGCCTTAAAATTTTAGTTCTGCATCAGCCCATTTCTGTAGCATTTCTGCCCGTGAATTTCAGCTCATATTTCATGCCCAAATTGCTGGAATCAAGTCTAGAAGCCTTCATGAAAGTTTTGGAATTATGTCTTAGCTTCCATTTGGGCTTAGTTTCACCTCA
>JANHAO010019816.1:0-13083 GCA_026873985.1 Saraca asoca
TTAGGAAATTAGATTTCCAGGGACCAAATCACAAAGCGGTGGAAGTTTCCTGGGGTGGAAAAGGGTTTTCCTAAACCCCAGGGGCTCGGCTGCAATTTATAGAAATTGTAGAGGCCAAAATGCAATTTTAAAGAATTACATAAAACGGCGCCATTTTGGCTTATAAGGTCGAATGGCCTTTCGGCCAAAGGGCGCTCGCTGACTTCCTCCGGACCACTTCGTCTTCTCCGACGACAAGCTCTGCTAGGGCATCGGCATTTGGTCTGTTCGGCTTCCGGCAAGCTGCCAGCTAGCACTGGGTGGCATCTCTCCTTCTCCGGCGTGGACCTCTGGTGGTGGCCGGGACATCTGGACCGGATTTTCGATGATGAACCGCCATACGCGCCGCCGTCTTCCTCCGTGCACTCAGACTAAAGGTTGGTCTTTTTCACTCTAAGCTTTTTCTTTAGCTTAATCCTAGCCAGATCTAGGTAGGATGTTCGGTTAGGAGTTTGAAATTTTTTTTGTATTTTGGATGAAAATGCCCCTCGCCGGCCGAACACCCTAGCAAATTGAATGTAGGTCCCTTATGTGAAATGTAGTCTTATCTCTCAGAAGTCCAATAGCCTTGACTTTGCATAAAAACTCATTTCCTAGCTCTGGTTATGGGCCAAAAACTAAGACAACTTTCCAAAATAATCCAACCTGTAACAAAATTTAGCACTTTAGTCCACAACCATGAAACTAATTCAAAACAATCTAGTTTGACCTTAAGCCCTTCATGAAAGTTGTGAGAATGGATCTTAGCCATTCTATGGGCTTGGGTTTACATCAAAATGATGGATAGAGTCCACTTATGATGAAAATACTAAAACTAGTTATGGTTCATAGGACAACACTCTATTCCAGCTTATAGGCTTTGTTTGACTTCCCAAATAGCTGAACTAGGCTTAGGACTATTCATGACATTTTTAGATCTTTCTCATAGCTTTCCAATGACATAACAATCAAGCAAAACCAAAGTTTAGAGGTTATGATACACCTAAAATCCTAAAACACTCTAAATTAATATAAATTTATCGAATAAATTTAATTAAGCACAAAAATTGAGTGAGCCACAAAACCAATTTCAAGTATCCAATTAAATATATAAACATGAAAAAAGACTAAGTATAAATTGATATAAAATATGTATAAATTATCTTCATCAAATTCCTTTAAAATAGACTTAAAACAAAAAGTCAAGCATTAAACTTTTCAATAATGATGAGAATGTAAAATCAAAAGTAAGGAAATAATCAAATTTTCAAGGGACATAGCATCTTATGAAGCACATTCTTCATAACTCAAAACTCAAAAATCAACTAGCAAAGTAATTTCATTCAAAAGGCAAGTAGATTAACTCGGTACATCCTCACAAGGTAAACTCTCTATACAACTCTCTTTGTATTTAAGATGGGAAAGTGTTTCACTTAATTTCAATCCATGAAAATGTACAACCATAAACTTGGTTATCATCAAATCTCCACTACTCAAATCACATACGTAGCATAAATTAAAAGAACTTCACAAAGGTTGTAATATGGCCAAGGGAAAAGGGGATGAAAGGAATGATATGGATATGAAGGTGTAAAATCAAAGAAACTAATAGAGCATTGTGGCAAAAGTCCAAACAAGTAAAAGAGCAATTAAAATTGGAAAATTTACATTACAAATTTTCACACATTTTACTTTTATTTTTCTTTTTCCTTTTTGTGGTTTATTTTTTAAATTTCTTTTAAATTGAGATCTTTCTTTTTTGGAAATTTTCTTTTCAAATTCAATTTTTTTCTCTCTTTAATTGCATTGAGCTTTTTTTTCTTTTTCTTTTTATTTGCTTTTTTTTCCCTTTGTTTCTTCTTTTCTTTTCTTAACCGATACAATGAATCATGATTGCCTTTTCATCAAACAATTAGCACACCCCCATACCTGGTCAAGAACTCATCCCACTAATGAATAAAATGCTTTATTAATCCCTAAGGTTAGGAAAGGGTAAAGACACTCAAGGCTTAGATTTCTAATAGGCTACATAATAAGAAAAAGATCAATTAAGCTCAAAGGGGATTAAAAATGGTACAATGCAAGATAGGCTAAAGGGCCAAAAGTAGCTCAATCATAGGATGCCTTAATCATATCAATGCATGCATGTGCCAATATAATCTCAAAAAAATTAAAGGCAAGTTCTAAAGCAATAATTTCATGAAAGAAAATCACACATAAGAAAAAAAAAGAAACCTAATAAAAATGATCAAAAATTGGCTCAACATGTTATATGTCTACCAAAAATCAATCTACATACACTTCAAACTCATCACAATGTAATCAAATTCAAGAATTAAGAGGCAAGACAATTTATCCAGTCATGCTATGTAGCTATCAAAATCAATTGCACCCTACTCAAAACCTAAACTACCTCATCATCAATGAAAATTACCTAAAGCAAAGGAAAACAAAAATTTTTACTAGAATTTTTTTCACACAAAGAAAAATAAAAACAAAGTAAAAGGCAAAACAAAACAAATCTAAATTCTCCTCCCCCCCAACACTTAAATTTTATATTACCTTCAATGTAAGCACAAAATCATTAACTAATCATAGACATATAAAATAAAAAAGGTAGGTAAAAAATGCAAAATGCATGGGTTGGCTCCCAAGAAGCATGCTTGTTCAACATCATTGGCTTGACAATCCATAGTTTCTTTCAACCAGGATCAAATATGAATATTGGCAGCAACTATTTGATATGAGAATATAGTATGTACAACTCCTTAAAATCAAGGTTGCTTTGAACCAGAACTAAAAGTGATAATTGCAAGTCTCTTGTTTTCTCTTCAATTTCATAATTTAACTCTACTGAAACCTCAATTCTCTTTAAAGCCTTATGCATTGTTACATCAAGTTCAATTTTTCTATCCAACTAAAATACATCTTGCATTGAAAAATTAATAAGATTAAAAAACAAAATGGACTCATCATCAGTAGGGTATTTTATACCCTAAAATATATATAAAAAAATTAATGTCACCCTATCCATGTCCATGCCAAGTGTGCCATTATGAATATCAATTGTTTCCTTAGCTGATTTGAGGAAAGGCCTTTCCAAATTGTAGACTTTTGGGTCTTTGTAAATGTAGAGAAATTTTCTTTGAATAATAATAGGCATGTCTTCTCCCACACTTATCTTTTGTTGTTTTCCTCTTTTAGAATTAGCAAATGTATAGAGAAAGGGAAGAGGAGTAATATTAATAACTTCTAGTTGAAGGTACCTCTCTTCTTCTAAATCTTCTTTTTCTTTTTGCTCTTGGCTTAAGTTGGCTAAAACTTGTGTTTCTATATTTTTTATCTTAACTTCTTCTCCAACTTGTGTTTCTTGTTGGAATTGCAAGTTGATAGCTCTCACTTCTAGCTAAAGCTACAAGATGTCAGCTTTCATTCCTTGTTAGAACTGTAACTTGTTCTGGGCTATAGTTTGGATTAGATCTTCAAGAGATTTGGTAAAAGAATTTAGGACTTTATAATCTTGCTAACTAGCATAGAATAGGGGCTAGTAGTAGACTTGACTAGCTTGGTAGTCAAAGATCAAATTTGATTAATGATAATAGTCATGGTTGTATTGGTCAAAATATGGATCATAATGATTATACCATTCAAAATTGCATGAGTGGAGATATGGATCATATTGCCTCTATGGATAATGCAGATCATGTTGCTCTAAAAATCCTCCCTCTATATAAGCTTGCTAAAATGGTTCATAAGATTGCAATGTTTGACACCTATTAATTGCTAGCATTTGTGTCAATTGATGAACCAGATAAGTTAACTCAAACATTTATTGTGCAAGTCTATAATTCTCAGCTATGACTTCTAATTCAGAATGTTAGATAATATGAAATAAGAAAAACAACAAAAGAAATTCATAAAAAAACCCTAAAATGGTCCAGATTAGTGTTTGCTCTCCTTTCTCAAATTTTATAAGGCTCTTTTTGTAACTATGGATTCCACTAAGAGGAAGGTGAATTGGTTTTAGAATTTTTCAATTTTAAAAATCATTATGTTCAAACCCTATGAAAACTTATCAAAAAAAACATAGAGTTCTCTTAGAAACAAGAAATGATTATCCATAAATATAAAACCTAAGTCAATAGTAACCACAATATCAATAGTTCAACATGATAAAAAAATAATAATGAATCAACTCAAAATAAAGTATTGAAAGTAAATGAGTAAGGGAAGAGAGATTCAAACACTTATATATAATGATTCCCCCTTGAAAAATAATTTCAAGGCATACATCTACTTCTAAGCTTCCAACCAAGCTTGAATCCACTAAACAAAACTTTCAAGATTGGATAGGCACTTGAAAAAGCCTCAATACAACAATTACTCAATCACAATTGCAAACCTTTTTAAGATCAACGCTTAAAGAAAAGAAATAGAGAATTTAATCACTCTTCTATCTTAAGTTAAGCTACCCCTAAACCCAGATGTATTTTAAATTTGATTACAAAGAAATACGGCAATAACACAACAACTCAAAAATTATAGAGATGAAACTCACTAAGATTAGGATCATTCAAATTTAGATTAAATCAATGAAAAGATGAAAAGATTTGAAGAATAAATGTATATGAAAGAGCTTGCCTTTAAAAAGATATGTTTTTGCACTGAGAAAATGTATAAAATAGTTATTTATAGTAAATGAAATCACACTTTAAAAAACTAGCTGTTATGTGCAAATCTAGTCTTGCGATCATAATTGCGAGTTCAAATTTTGAAAGTTAAGTAGACTCGCGATCAAAATCATGGGATTCAAATATAAAGCCTATGATTTGACTAAAGAAAATTTAGTTCAAATTGTGATTCTACTCATCCGAAGTTGCAAACCTTCAGTATGTTCATAATTGAGCGCGATCAAAATTGTGAAGGTTGATTTGAATCACTAGGCATGAAAGCTTGCTCTGTTCCTGCGAGCATGATTGTGAAAAAAATGTAAAAATTCTTGATTCAAATCATGAATGCTAGAGAAGAAAATTTTAAAATTTTGTCAAGACTTTCAACAGTTTTAACAATTTTATACCTTATGAAAACACTTCAAGAGCTCAACTTCTAGCAAAGTAAATATGGTAAAACATTTAGCACTAAGTTGGAATGTTTTTGGTATAATTTTTTTTTCAAAAAGATTTGTTTAGAAAACAAATGTAAAACTTCCAAGAACCATTTTTAAGTTTGAGCTAATTCTAAAAATTCTAATCCTTGACATAATATTCAACAAAAGGCTTAAACCATATCTTCAATTTAAAGTCCAAGGCCATCCTCAATAGAAACATTAAAAATTAATCAATTAAAGCTTAAACAAGAAGGTTTGTTGTTATCAAAATATCATTTTACTCAATTTGGAAAATTAGGGGATAAGGAAAACAATCTCCTCCTTTTTATAATGACAAACAATTTTGGGGGTTAGCAAACATACAATTAAAGCTCCCTATAAGAATAAGGCTCCCTCTCAATATATCAACCTCCCCTTAAAAGCATGCAAGCATATATCCCCAAATATATACTACTCCCCCTTTTAGTACATCAAAAAGAGAATAACCAATAGAAAACTAACAATCATAGAACCTATTAAAAATTATTCATCAAAAACAAAATATCCATAAAACAAGTTATCCATCAGAGTTAAAACAAGCAATAGTCATAACAATAGAGTATTAATTAGGAAATAAGGCTAAGGGAACAATTAAAACAACATGAAATCAAACTAGAAATCCACCGCATCTAGAGCAACTACATCTTGAGTTTCATTGAGCTAGCTCTTCATAATTTTCAAACAGTTTTGAAGGTTTCTAATTTCTGCATTCATGTTAGCTTCAATGGAGTCCAACAAGTATTTATCTGCTATTGTGATTATTCCATTGTCACAACAATTTGTGTCTATTGAATTTGAAGCTACCTAAGGAAAGTCAGGGTTTCATTTTGCTAATCCATAGAAACACCAACACTTGAGCTCAAAGCACCACCAAAATGCCCAAAAGTATATCCATATGGTCTCAGCCATTTTTTGTTTATAAAATACATTTGCATATAATACAGGGTTCTCTTATTGATAATTGTCATGCTATTCATATTTGCAATCTCTTTTTCCAAAGAAATAGGCACCCAAAAATGTGTAAAAACTTCAGATAGCACTATCCTATAGGGTAAAAAACTCTAAATTGGCTTAATGAAGAAAGTGTCCATATATGAGATGATGAGGTATGGAATGTTGATTTCTAACCTCTTTTTCATGGCCCACAAAAGAAATAATTCATCTTCTACAATCCTGGTTAAATTAGTATGACGAGGTAAGATGGTTTTCACAATTGTATAATAGAGAAGACGATCCTCCATTGACAGGCCAGTTATCATTAGCTTCCCAATGGTGACTATGGGTGCAAGATCAAAGAAAAGCATTTTGATGGCTTCTTCTTTAGAATAATCTTCAACATCCTTACTTGTACTGAAGCTATACCTTTTGATTGATTTTCTCATGATATGCAGACAATTTTCCATTAGCTACTCCTAGGTTCACATAAAGCATCCTAACGAACCTAAGATAGTAGGGAGCACTATAGCAAACAAAATCTAGTGGCTTGTAATTTTCTAGTAGGTTATACGATTCTAAATTACTCTCTTTAAGGAATTTTTTATCACAACATTTAATAGGAACAATAGCTTTCTCTTTGTACCATGCATACCTTTCATAGGATTCATGCGGGAAAGAAATTTTGTTCTCAATTGCCACATTTTTTTGATAAGTCTGTTTATCACCAGTCATTTTGGTTTGGTGAAAAAGTGAAAGAAAGGGTGATTTAGGGGATTTGGGAGCAATTAAAGAAAGTAATCAATTAAGATTGATGGTAATAGGTAATAAAGTGATTTGGTAGGGACAAATTGAGGTTTAATTAGTTAAATTTTGTGAAAAATGAGATTCAGGGAAAGAAGATGTGAGAAAGAAGTGCTAAGGTTTGAAAGAAGGGATACGATCTAATCTAAAAATGAGCATGCAGATTTTTATACATCACTCACAATTTGAATTGCAATCAACATCACTTACCCTAAAATGCACCAGTGATTCAAATCATGAGCATGATCGTAAATGAATGACTGAAGCATATTCATCTTCGATTTAACTTGCAATCAGAATCATGAAGCCAATGAGGCCCAGATGATTCAAATCGCAATTAGAATTGCAAAACTAGCTGATTATACGAAAACATTTGAGAAATTGATGATTCAAAGTGAGCTATAAGAGTGCAATTCAAACAAACAAGCTCCAGAATCAACTCCAATTCCAAAATTTAGCACTTCTATATAAACCTAACATAATCAGTGAGCTATAAGAGATGTAGGTCATTTTAACCACATAATCAATTGAATTCTATGAAAAATCATCAATGAAAAGCAAGAACCCTACAAAAAAGATTTAGGGGACTCTCTAATGCTTAAATTAGTATCGATTTAAAAGAAATAACAAAGAAATTCAAATGAAATGAAAAAAAAATATAACTTAAGAACTAAGCCATTAAAAGGACTTAGATCAAATGAGTTCACTTTCTAAAGGATTCAATATGCCCAATTCTCTTCTAATAAATACAAAACAATTTTCATCTAAAGGTTTTGTAAAGATATTAGCAAGTTGAAAATTAGTTTACACAAATTCAAGAATAATGTCTCCCCTTTGAACATGATCTTTAAAGAAATAATGCCTTATCTCAATATGCTTAGATCTTGAGTACATAATAGGATCTTTGGTGAGGTTAATGGCACTAGTATTATCATACTTAATAGGAATTTTTTCAAAATTTAAATCATACTTTGATAATTGTTGCCTCATCTAAAGGATTTGAGTGCAACAACTACTGATAGTTATATATTCTGCTTTAGTAATGGATAAAGCTACATTATTTTATTTCCTAGTATGCCATGAGACTAGAGAGTAGCCAAGAAATTAACATGGCCCACTAATGCTTTTCCGATCTATTCTACTTTCAATGAAGCCAGCATTGAAATAATCTACCAAATAGCTGAAGTTTACTTTATCATACCACAAACTCATGTGAGGTGTGCCTACAAGGTATCTAAGGATTCTTTTAACAACAATCAAGTGTGATTCCTTTGGATTAGATTGGAACCTTGCACATATACACACACTAAACATAATATTGCGTCTACTTGTAATAAGATAAAGCAAATTGCCTCTAATACCTTTATACATAGTAATATTAATTTTCTAACATCCTTCATCAAGATAAGTGTAGTAAATGGACTCATAGGAGTACCAAAAGGTTTAGAAAATATCATGTCAAATCCTTTCAACAACTCCTTTATGCATTTAGTTTGGCTAATGAATATTCCATCTTTTGATTACTTGATTTGAATACCAAGGAAGTAGTTAAGCTCACCTATTATTGACATCTCAAATTCACCTTGCATAATTGCAGCAAATTCTTTGCATAAGATTTCATTAGTAACACCAAAAATAATGTCATCAACATATATATGTACTAAGAGGATATCATTTCCTTTATGCTTTATAAATAGTGTCATGTCAACATTGCCTTTTAAAAACCATTTTCTAAAAGAAATTTACTTAGGCATTCATACCAAGCTCTAGGAGCTTATTTGAGACCATAAAGAGCCTTCTTAAGCTTAAATACATCATTTTGATAGAGGTGATTTTCAAAATCAAAGGGTTGTCCAACATAAATCTCTTCCATGATTAAACCATTTAGGAAGGCATTTTTAACATCCATTTGACAAAGTTTGAAACCCTTAATGCAAGCATATGCTAACAATATTCTAATAGCCTCTAATCTTACTACCTGCATATAAGTTTCATCGAAATCAATGCCTTTCTTTTGGTTGTAGCCTTTAGCAACAAATCGAGCTTTGTTCTAACTCTGACACCATTTCCATCAAGTTTATTCCTAAAAATCCATTTAGTTCCTGCAATAGTGTGATCCATTAGCCTTGGCAAAAGATCCTGACCTTGGTTTCTTTCAAATTAATTTTATTCCTCTTGCATTGCCAAGAGCTAATACTCATATTTTATAGCACCATTAATAGATTTAGGTTCAAACTAAAATAAAATAGCTAAATGACCATAAATGTTCATTAAAGAATTACATGTTACATTTTGAGAATAATCTCTAATCATTAGCTCCTTTGGATGGCTCTCTATGATCTTCCAACCCTTTTATGAGCAACTAGACAGTACATTATCCACATTGATCCTAAGAGAAGCTCCATCATCTTCTTTATCATCCTTGTCTCCACCATTCTCAACTCCATTTTGAAGCTCATTTGAATCTTTTTGAGGAATCCAAGAGTCCACTTACTCATCACCATCAAAATTTTTGTAAACACTTAGAGTAGATTCATCAAAAGCAAGATGGAAAGGTTTCACTATTAGTAAAATTATCCTTTTATACACTCAGTAATCTTTACTAGTAAAATACCCAATGAATAAGGCTTCATCAAATTTAGCATCAAATTTACCTAGATTGTCTATGCCATTATTATGCAGAAAACATTTACAACCAAAAACTCTAAAATGTGACACATTTGGTTTTCTTCCAAAATGCAATTCATAGGGGATTTTATTGGGAATTGGCCTTGTCAAGGCATAATTCATAATATAGCATATGGTATTAACTGCATCCATCTAAAATGACTTTGGAAGAATATTGTCATTAAGCATGGTCATAGCCATTTCTTCTAGGCATCTTTTTTTCCTCTCAACTACTCCATTTTGTTGAAGGGTTTTAGGTGTAGAGAAGTTGTGACCTATCCTATTCTCAATGTAATAATAAGTAAACTCATTGTTATCAAACTCTCCACATGATCATTTCTTATACTAACTATTGTTAATCCTTTCTCATTTTGGATAATCTTAGCAAGCTTCTAAAAGCTTGATAGGTATCACTCTTTTGAGCAAGAAACAACATCTACATGAATCTTGAAAAGTCATTAACAATCACAAGCATGTAGTAGTTTTCACAATGCCTTCTAACTCTTGAGGGACCATTCAAGTCCATGTGAAGTAGTTGAAGAGGTCTTGATGTAGAAACATAATCTTTAAGTTTAAAAGAAGATTTTACTTGTTTTCCCTTTTGACATGTATCACAAATCCTATCTTTAAAGCATTTAATCTTAGGCAAACCAATAACTAGATCATTTTTAGACAATTTTCCAATTAAGTCCATACCAACATGTGCTAGTCTTTTATGCAAAATCCATGAATCATTGTTCAAGTCAACCAAACATTTTCAATTTATAGTAGGCTCACTATCTATATCAGTCATGTAAATATTATTAACTCTTTTGCCTACTAGCTTAATTTTCTTGCCATTAATATTCTCAACTATGTAACAATTGGAATCAAACGTAACTTTATTCCCCTTATCATAGACTTGACTAATGCTAAGCAAATTAAGCTTTCAACCTTTAACCAACAACACATTTTCTATGCAAGAACTAGGATTTTTACTATGCAAGAACTAGGATTTTTACTTACTCTTCCTTTACCTATAACTTTTCCTTTAGCACTATCCCTAAATGTAATATGTCCACCATTTGATGGAGTAATCAAGAAAAACTTGGACTTGTCACCCATCATGTGTTGGGAGCATCCTCTATCCAAGAACCATATGTTACTTTGGGATCTCTTGCACATCTATATAAGAAAAGTCATTCTTTTAAAGCCGGTACCCTAGCAGTTTTAGGTCCATAAAGGTTAGTAGATTTAAAAGAAGAAACTTTAGGAACCCATATCAGCTTTTCACTAACACTTGGAGCATAAGTGTTCTTCTTATGGGCACAAAAATGAATGTTATCTAATAGTGACATGTTATTTATGTTCGATTTCCCTTTATTTTTTCAACAAAGAGGTCTTTGTAAAAAGATTTTGCACACTTGGTACATAACCAAGACCCTCTTTGTTAAAACCATATCTTTGGCTTCTAAGGAATGTGTCAAGTGATTTCTTGTAATTTATGAACTTTTCCAAAGTTTTATTCGAATAATCAATTTTAATTTTAAGAATGTCACAAATAGTACACACTTGGGATGACAACTTAAGGCTTTCATTTTCTTTCTTTAAATCATCATTTGCCTTTTGTAAATCCTCAATGTTACTTTCCAAAGAAGCAATGATCTTCTTAAAAAGACTAATATTTTTATTAGCCTTAAGTAAGTTATCATACAACTCATTATATAATTCATCAAAATCATAATTAGAGTGGATTGAGTTGTTGTCATATACCTCTATGTCATTGTCTTTCATGGCCATAAATTAAATCAAGCCTTCTTCATCTTTTTCCTCCTCACAAGTTGAATCATCATCCTCATCTCCCTAAGTGACATGATAAGCTCTCTTGATAGGCTGCTTTTTCTTCTTCTTTTCATTTTCCAAGAGCCTTTTGAGATAGACAGGGCAGTCTGATTTGATATAGCCTAACTTTTTGCATTCAAAGCACATAAGAGTGGAAGAATTGCTTTAGTCTTCTTTGTTGCCATTCCTTCTAAGAGGGGGACCTTTCCTTCTACCACTAGACTTGTGTGCTTTCATAAACCTTTGATATTTCTTGGTTAGAAGGGTAACATCATCTTCATCATTGAGGTCAACCAAGCTATCCACATTTTCTTCTTCATCTTTTAATATTGCAGTGTCAAATTTTTTCTGCTTCTGTCATCATCTTTCTTAGAGTTTTTTTAGCTCAATTTCATGCTCCTTCAAGTTCCCAAATAGCTCTTGAAGGGAAGGCATGCCCATCTTCATAAACTCGTTGATGATAGTGATTTTAGGCTATCACTCAATGGTTAAGGACCATAGAACTTTGTGCACCAAGTTGGTATTTTCATATTTTTTGCCAAGAATACTCAAGAGATTAACAATAGTAGTAAACCGTTAAACCATGTCTTTTATGGATTCACCATCATTTATCTTAAATAGTTCATATTGTGACACAAGAATATGGACCATTAAAGCTTTCACTTAGGTGATTCCTGTTAGGTTTGCCCGGTCCAAGGTGGCTGAAATTTCAAAAAAATTTCAAGAGAGAACATAGCTTGGCCGAACAAACTCCCAAGGATCCCATTGGTAAGAGGTTTCAATGTATCAAATAAATCAAATTAAGAGTAAAAGGAAGCAAGACTAACATTTAATCCAGCTTGAAATGCAACAAAAATGGCTAAATCTTCCGATCACACAAGCAACCCACTTGTCCTGCCTCTACCGAAAATCCATGCTGAAGAACGCCTCAAAAGGCCTCTACAGCTCCAATCCAAGTGCTAGCTTGTCTTTGGAGCTAGATGGACCAGGAAGGAGCCGCAACCCACCGGAACACTTCCAGCTTCTCCTCCCTTTGGTGGTTTGGTTCATAACCAAAAATCATGGAGAACTTTTCTCCATCTTGGCTGAAACTCTTTTAGCCAAATACAAGGGAAAGAGTTGAGAACATCAAAACCCCTTTTGATTTCTCTTCCTCTCCTCCTCCAATTCAGTCTCCGTCGAATGCAGCCAAGGAAGACAGCTTCTCCTCTCTCGGCCTCTCTCCTTCTTGGCTGAACAATTCAGCCGAAAACAATTGAAGAAGAAGCTGAAACGATGTCATTTTGGCTAGCCTCCTTAGGCCAAAATGGTGTCATTTAGGGCTGAGGAAATAATTTTCTTATTTGCAAAATAGCCCCTACAGTTTCCATAAACTACATTTCGACCCCAACAATTTTACCAAATTATATTTTGGTCCTTGAACATCAAACATATCCAAACTTTGGCCATATCATTCTCCATTATGCGTGTAACCCAATAGGCCCCCAAAATATTGGCAAAAGTCCACAATGACCTTCAAACCATTTGAAGGCATATAAAATTAATCCAATTAATTTTATGATCAATTTCTCCAAATTAATCATCCATAGACTTTATGCTATAAGCGGATTCTAGCAAGCCATTATAGCTATCCAATTTTCGATGGGGTCAACAATGGTGACAAGCCTGTCTGTGGCTGATCTCAGTGTACATTA
>JANHAO010019817.1:0-13072 GCA_026873985.1 Saraca asoca
TACTTATTATTTACTTGCTGCTCTTTCATTAAGTCTCTTTATTACTTTTGATATTCTTATTTGATTTAGTCAACTTACATTGCGAGCTCTGATAATTGATAACGAGATCCCTATGGGATTCGATCCGTATTTGCCAATATCTACTACAACTATACCGTGCGCTTGCGAAAAATAACACATCAATTAGCACATGTATTACCTAACAGACACACGGGGCCTACCTACAGAAGGCAATCCGTAGTAGCCAAATTATAGGATTTAGTCTGCCCATCCAGTTTTGTTCATTAAATGACTGATGTAATAGATTTACTATATGTAAAATTACACTTATAATCGCCTCTCCTCTATAAATACAAGAAGGAGATGAATGTTAAAAGGATGAATGCTTGTATGCTGAAACTCTATAAAAGTATCTCCAGGCTAATACATTACCATGGACGTAGGGTTCAATTATATCTGGATTTGGCCAAATCACATTAAAAAGCTTTGTGTTTTCTGCTGCTCTTCCTTTCTTTCTTGTTGCCTTTACTTATCAACTATTTACTCATCGTCTCAGAACCAGGTTAGAGTTTCAGATCCTGAAAGAATCCATTGTTGGCTGGAGTTTGGCCTAAAACTAAAATCCACCGTCAATATTTTGGCATTGTCTATGGGGATCTCATCTGTCCTGGTTTGTTTCTCTACTAAAATGGTCAATGAAAGAGTCACCAGAGCTTCCAATGCATTGCCGAACACTCTGGAAGGGCACATGTCAATGACAGATTCCTCTACTGCCCTTATCATTGTTGTTACCAAGAGTTTGGTGCCTAAGCACTTCCTGGATGCGAGGTCTTGATAGGTTGCACAGAAGCACCTTAATCCACATAAGAGTTTGGTGCCAATGGCACTTCTTGGATGTGGTTTCAGTATTATCCATGCAAGAGTTTGGTGCTAAAGGCACCTTTTAGGCACGACCCGCGCAAGAGTTTGGTGCGTGGCTAGCATTTCTTAGACGCAGGATTTCATATTTGTCTACACAAGAGTTTGTTGCATGAGGCATTTCTTGGATGCAGTTTCTATAAAAGTTTGGTACGAAAAGCACTTCTTGGACACAAGGTCTTAGAGTTATCTACACAAGAGTTTGGTACTTGAGGCATTTCTTAGATGCGGCTGCACAAGAGTTTGGTGTATGGCTAGCACTTCTTAGAAGTGAAGTTTTGAAGTTGTCCATGCAAGAGTTTAGTGCAAAAGGCACTTCTTGGACACGGCCAATGAATAAAGCACTTCTTGGATGTGCGATCTTGGAGTTAGGAGTCATGATCTATTGCTTGTGATTCACAATCCTACGGGTCATATGGCACGCTTCTGCTTGCTTTGTTGGTGACTCTTCAATTTCCCACTGCTAGGCTGTCATGATTACTCCTGCCTTCAGTATGCGTGCATGTCGTGCTATTGTCAGCTAATTACTGGCACTTACCAAACTATCAGATCATGGGTAGTTAATGGGTTTTCAGATCCAACAGTGCTGTCACATGCCCTATATACTGGAGGGGCTTTTCTCTCCCTCTCACTTACCATTTGAAACTTAACTCCTAAACTTTTTCTACTCATTTTCTCCGCTAGCTACTATAATCGCCTTTTGTCATCTACTACCACCAATGTTGTTTTGATTCCCTGGTTGCTGCTCGAGTCCCACTCATCAGAAAGCATCTTCACATGCAGTTTTGGACTTTTTATTTCTATCAACCATGGTGAGTCTTTATTTATTTTTCAATTTTTGGATTTCTCTATTCTATAGCCTTTGTGATGCTTGTCTACCATCATTTGAGGGATAAGAATGTTGGCTGAAGTTGATTGCCTGTGTATTTTCTTTTCTATCTGGTTTGATTCATTCGATTGATTTTATTAGCAGACTCTAGGGTTTTTAATTACCATTCAAGTTTTGCATTTGTTATTTTGATTTTGTGGCTCAATCATTGAGTTTTCTTTGTCTACTGGAGTCTAGGTTATAGATGTGGTGACTCAGGGTGTGCATGGCATGTCACATAGAAAGTTATTAGCCTTAGCTTTTAGTAGGGTCTGCTTGTAATGACCTAACCGCTCTTTTTCCTTAGTGTAGATAGGCACAAGTCATGGATGCCACCATCACCAAATTAGAAACGAAGATGATGAACCTAGCTCCCTATCCCAGAGTGTAGAGCTAGTGCGACATATCGATGAAATGACCTTGAGGAGTGGTGAGGTCACTAAAGACTTCACTACTCGTCCAAAGCTGGAGGTCAGCGACCTTCTAATTATCATGTGTTTAGTCTGCACGTCTCATCTATCCATTTTCGTGAGCTCCAAAACACAGTCCTTACATTTTAGCTCCCCAAGGGATGCTACGTTATGGTACCTTCCCCAGATGACTTTGCTTCTTATGCACCTTGGAGGTTTATCGTTGTTAGCTTCCCACACCTTATTGTGGAACTTAGATTTCCTATACACCCATTCATTGTTAATTTCCTAAACAAAGTGAAACTTAGCCCACCTTCGCTCACTCTAAATTCTTATACCCAACTCATTTCCCTGGCACTAATTTATTTAGGCAATGGTCTTCCACCGCTATCGGTTGAAGTCCTATGTTACTTGTATAGCCATAGGCGCGTAAGCACATCAGATGGCCTCTTTTACCTCTCGGCCCAGCGACAATGCATAAGAAGATCTTGCCACAAGGGGACACAAAAGTGAGGTTTAATATAGGGCATTATAAAACCCATTGATTTTATATCTTGTGCCCTTCCCTGTGCGACCTCAAGAATTTTGGTTTTGTCCTTACTCCTGGTAAACAAACTAAAGATGTGTGAGTTAAATGATTTGTTCACATTTGCTTCTAATTCTAATTTTTGTCTCATTCTGCAAATGGGATCAGTCAAAAGCTAACTCTCTGAGCTAAGGAGCAAGGAGTCCTGGATCAATTTGCTACATCAGAAAATCTCCAAAATGACTTCCGTTTTAACAAAAGCCTCCTTTGCTTCCACAAGCTTACTTCGACCCAAGGCATCGAGCTTATCAAAGAGATAGGAATTCATCAGGTGATGGAGGTTGGTCCAACCAACTTTGAGTATTACGAGAAGATAATGGAACTTATCCTCAAGACGCCACCATATGACAATAAAGAGACCTCATTGGCTCATGGTGTGATCATAGCTTCTGCTACTGAAAACTAACCTTCGGCTTTGGCAATTGCTCCTTCTCAAAGGTCGGTTCCTACTTCTTATCTCGAGATGGTAGCCACAGTTGAGGTTGCCACCCTTTTTGAGGCCCCTACTAAAAAATGAAAGATAGATAAGAGGAAGAAGGTCACTGTCCATAATTAAGCTGTGCCAAAGGCCAAAGTCATAGAGCTACCCACCGAACCTAGCTCCAAGATGAAGGAATATGTTGACATCCTGATGGACAACATTAGCACAATCTTGGGAGCTTGAAATAGGATCCAGGTGTTGGAGTCTGAGGAGTTCTCCCTTGAGAGATTGGTGGGCTATACAGCTCTTCACAACTTAGTGGTAAGTAGGTTTTTTTTTATTCTAGTTCTCTTACTTACTTCGTAATCTAACTTGGCTCTAACTTTTCAGAATTTGTTGGCACTAATGAAAATGGATGAAGCACTCCAAGCCCATGATGAAGAGAAGGCGAACCTCATGGATAAGCTAGCTATTACCTCCACTGAGGTGCTAGAATTGAGGGAGAAGGTCAAGGACACTGAGGCTACCTTATCTCATGCAGTAGCAGATCATGAGGTTGTCTCGATGAATCTCGACTTAACAACTAATGAACTGGCTAAAGTGAAGATTGATCTAGAATTATCTGTCTATCAGGCCGAGTGAGCAGTAAGACTAGCTAAGGTCATGAAACGATAGGCTGAGTCAATAGAACAATGAGCCAAGATGGCAAAGCAGTGAGTCGAGGCTACTAAAAAGGAGTTAGAGGTAGTCAAGGGAGAAGTTGCTCTCATAAAGAAGGAAGTTGCTAAAGTCAAAGTGGAGACTACCTTGCTAATAAAGAAAGCAAAGTCTAAGACTTGTGCCACCTTTTTTTTGCACCTTATAGGAGCGACATCCAGAGCTAGATTTCTCTTTTTTTTACCAGCAAGCTCTTGAAGCTGTCAAACACTTCAAGAAAAGGGCTGCTAGGGCAATCTTTTCCAAGAAGGGAGCAAACTCTAGTGCTGAAGTTTCTCTTACTAAAGGTACTGTCGAAAGGAGAGTGACTGTTAGGTCATTGAAGCTATTAGCACCTAGTGGTGAATGTCCCTGATGCTCTTCCTCCTGGTCCTTAACCTCAAGAAGGCCCGACTCTTAAAGCTCCAACTTCTTAGGCCACAAGCTTTGTAGTTTTTGAACTTTGTAATGAATTTTTAAACTTTTATATGAATTAATTCCATTGAAGTAAGGACTGAATGAATTCTTATTTGCTTCTACTCAATTTTCATGCTTAAATGCACAAGACTTGATAAACTTGTATAGGGATGAGTACTTGGTGAACTACTTTAACTGATACTCCTCATATAATACACTATTTCTTGCACAGGATTTTATTGAGACCTTTATTCTATATACGTAAAAATTCAAAGAATTACATGAATGTTTACACTTACTAAGTGATTTTTACAAATACTAAGGGCTTTATTGATAATAATGGTGAAGATGTTCAGTGTTTCAGGCTCGGAGAAACTCTATCCCTTCCATATCTGCCAAATGATAAGCCCCATTTCCAATAACTTTCTTAATAAGTTATGAGCCCTCCTAGTTTGGCCCCAAGGTCCTTTCACTAGCCTTGCGTGCTTTCGGAAGGAGAAGATACAGAACAAGATCACCAGGCTTATAGCTCCGAGCTCACACCTTTCGGTTATAGTACCTTATGACTCGCTATTGGTTAGTAATGATCTTAAGGTAGGCTCTCTCCCTCATCTCTTCTGCAAGATCTAGATTTAAGGTGAGCAATTGATTATTGTCTTCTAGATTGAAGGTAATTCTTTGCTAAAACACTATTTCAAGTTCCATAAGGATCATTGCTTCACACTTGTATATCATCAAGAAAGGGGTTTCTCCTGTGGTGTTGCACACTGTGGTTTTGTAAGCCCACAGTACCTTTGACAGTTCATCTGCCCATGCTCCTTTCTTGGCCTCCAACTTTGCCTTCAAGATTTGTTTGATAATCTTCTTAACAACTTCAATTTTCCCATTGGCTTGCGGATGATCTACAATTGAGAAGCTTTTCGTGATTCTGAGGTCGTTACAGAATTTGATGAACTACTCACTATTAAATTGGGTCCCATTATTAGTCACAATCTGCTAAGGCACTCCAAATATGTAAATAATGTTATTCCACATGAATCTTTCAATCTTTGCAAATGAGATCTTAATGCTTTTTTGCTTCTGCCCATTTAATGAACTAATCTACAGCTACTATCGCGTGTTTGTAATTACCATGAGTTGTTAGGAGTGGTCCAATTAGGTCCATGTCCCAGATCATGAAGGGCCATAGACTAACCATCTACAGCAGGTAGGCTGGCGGAGCTCGTAGGATCTTCACAAAACTTTGACATTTGTCACACATCTTAACAAGGTCAATAGTGTCTTGCTTCATCATAGGCCAATAAAACCCTTATCGAAGAGCTTTTCAAGCCAAAGATAGCCCCTCGACGTGGTTTCCACAATGGCCTGTGTGGATTTCCTTCAGTAACGTGTCATAGTTGTTGCCATCAATGCATTTTAAAGTAGGGTCATAAACCCTCTTCTATACAGAATGTCATCGTAGATGCAAAATCTAGCTACCCAAGCTTGCAATCGTCGTGCCTTGAGCCTGTCTTCTGGTAGTTTGCCAACTTGTAGATAATCTAGGACTGGATTCATCCAAGAGCTTGGCATTTTAGCAATTGTCATAATGACATCCATCTGCTCGATGCTCAGGGATAAAAGGACTTTAACTGGGAGCACCCCCAAGAAGTCAATATCTTTAGTCATAGCTAGGCGAGCTAAGGCATCAGTGTGTGTATTTTGAGCTGGCAATATTTGGTTGACTTCATATTGTTGGAAGGAACTTAGTGATTCTTGGACTTTTTAGAGATAACTAGCCATTTTCGACCCTTGGGTCTGGTATTCACCCCTCACGTGATAGAAAACAAGTTGTGAGTCACTGAAGATCCTCAACCTTTCAACTTGCACCTTCTTGGCCAATCATAACCCAGCTAGTAGCATTTCATAATCGACCTCATTGTTGGTAGCCTAGAAATCAAACCTCAAAGCGTAGAGGATCTTATGTCCCTCTGGGCTAAAGAGGAGCACCCCTGCTTTGGCCTTTTGATTGCTCAACGACCCATAAGCGTATAGTTCCCACCATAGAGCTTTTGGAGTTTTCATTTCCTCTTGCATGGGCCTCGTAAATTCTGTAATGAAGTTAGCCAGAGCTTGCCCTTTGATCGCACAGTCTGGGCTTGTACTCAATATCAAACTGGGCAAGCTTAATTACACGATTGAGCAACCAACTTGAAGCATCTGTCTTTTACAAGACTTGCCTTAACGGGAATTGCATGAGAACCCTTATGCCATGGGCTTGGAGGTAAGGTCACAGCTTCCTTGATGTAATGATTAGGTAGTAGGCAAGCTTCTCCATAGGCAAGTACCTCGTCTTAGCTTTCAATAGTCTCTTGCTCACATAATAGATACAAAACTGAGCTCCTCCCTCTTCTCACATTAAGGTCGCACTAAGGGCATGTTGGGACACTCCTAAGTATACGATCAACTTCTCACCCTCCTTTGGCTTAAACAAGAGTGGAGCTCATCCAAGATATCATTTAAGTTCTTGGAAGGTGACTTCACATTCTTGTGTCTATAAAAACTTCTTCACCTTCTTCAGAATATTGAAGGAGGGGACGCATTTATTCGTTGCCTTTGAGATGAATTTGCTAAGTGCCATGACTTAGCTGTTCAAGCTTTGCACATCTTTGGCTCTACTGGGAGATCGCATGTTGAGGAGAGTTTTAATCTTTTCTTGATTTGCTTCAATCCCCCTGCTATTCACTATGAAGCCAAGAAACTTTCCTGAAGTAACTCTGAATACGCGTTTATGCGAGTTCAATTTCATTTGGTACCTCTTCAAGATCTAGAACATTTCGTCCAGATTATGGACATGGTTGGCAAGCTGTCTGGACTTCATTAATATGTCGTCCACATACACTTCCATTGTTTTGCTGATTTGATCCTGGAATATCATGTTCACCAATTGCTGGTAAGTTGCCCCCATATTTTTTTAAGCCAAAAGGGCATTACCTTATAGCAATATAGCCCATAATTAGTGATAAATGAGGTACGCTCTTTATCCTACATGGCAATTGGGATCTGATTATATCCCGAGTAGGCATCCATGAAGTTAAGGAGTTCATGTCCTGCTAACACATCTACGAGCTAGTTGATCCTCGACAAAGGGAAGTTGTCTTTTGGGCATGCTTTATTCAAGTTAGTGAAGTCAATGTACATTCTCCACTTTCCATTTTTCTTTTTCACAAGGATAAGGTTAGCCACCCAAGTGGGGTAATGAACTTCTCAGATAACTTTTTCACCAATAGCTTATCCACCTCTTCCTTTAGCATAACATAACACTCGATAGTCATTAGTCTTCTCTTCTAATGAGCTGGCTTGTGTCAAGGGTTGATATTGAGCCTATGTGACATAACCTTAAGGTCAATGCCCACCATATCTTCATGGTTCCAAGCAAAGACATCCAAATTGGCCTTGAGAAACTCAACTAATTGTGCTTTCATGTTAAGTGGCAAGCTCTTCCCTAACTTAAAGCTTTTCTTTGCATCCACTTCACCGACCTTCATCTCTTCAAGCTCTTTAACAGGATCAGTAGCTCGTTTAGTGTCCACCTCATGAGGATCGAGGTCATGGTTGACCCCTTTGATACTTATGGCTCAGGGCTCTCCTTTGGATATCATATGTACCTTTTTTCCTTGTGCCCTAAGCTTAATTGTGTCCTGGTAGCAGCGTCAGGTTGTTTGCTGCTCTCCCCACACACATCCAACTCCATTTAGGGTCAGGAATTTAATGGTAAGCATCTTAGTAAATGTGACCATATCAAGTTCATTCATAGTGGGTCATCCCAGCACCATATTGTAAGCCAAAGGGCAGTCTATAATCAAGAAATCCACCATAATAGTTGTTTAATGGCCTAGGTCTCTTAGAGTGAACAGGGGTCTAATCTGTCCCACTGGTACTATTCCATCTCCCATGAAGCCATAGAGAGGCATGGGGGAAGGATTTAATTGGCTTGTGCTCACACCCATCTGGTTGAAACATCCTTTATACATTATGTTGATGGAGCTGCCAATATTGACCATTATCCTCCTCACTTTGGTGTTGCCAACTTTGGCTTGGATGGCTATCGCATCATTGTGAGGAGCGTGAATCCCTTGTGCATTTTCTTTCGTAAATGTGATGCTATCCAAGGCTACTTTAGCTTTCTTTATGAGTCTTTCACATTCCATATGACTCACAAGTAGGACACGGCCCACTACTCACACATAGCAGTTGTGCAACCTATTCGAGGTGCTAATGATGTGAGGTCTACCATGAATGGTAAATATGGTCCTCACTGAGGGCACTTCCTTTTGCTCTAAGGTCTGCAGGTGCTAATGTTGAGCTGGTTGTTAAGGATGCGGGGGTCATTGTCTTGAGGGTCTCACCACATAATCCCTCAAGCAACCTCTCTTGATGAGGTCCTCGATGACATCTTTTAATGCCCAACAGTCTAAGGTGTTGTGCCCAACTTCATTATGGTAGACATAAAACTAGTTTTGATTTCTCCACCTGGGGGGAACTGTTAGAGGTCTGGGTCTCCTAAAGTCTTCATTGTCCTTCTCAGTCACGAAGATCCTGCTAGAAGTGTCTAACAAGACAGTGTAACTGTTGTAGCAACCTTGGCATTGTGACCATTCATTTTTGGCCTTTTTCACAGCTTGACCTCCAAAACTGTTCTTCTAGCCCTCTCCGATGTTTCTACTACTAGCTCTCTTCTTGCTCCAGTTGGAACCACTCGCCTCCTCCTTCCAATTGGGTTTCTTTCGGCAAAAGGTTTCCTCCCACTGAATCTTTTTGATGGCATGTTTGTAGAACTCACCCAAACTCTTCACTGGAAACTTATATATGTCCTCATATAGCTTCCCATATTTATGAAGTCCAACTGAGATAGCTGTGAGAACACTCTCATTCAATGGGTTTTCCACATTGTTGACCTCACGTTGAAATTGGATAATATAGTCTTTGAGGGACTCATCTTTCTACTGAAAGACTGTTACTAGGTGGCAAGACAGGGCGAGTTATTTGTTCAGTGCCTTGTACTAGCTAAGGAATCTCGCCTAGCATTCCTCCCAACTACGGATGCTTCGAGCTGAAAGGCTTTGGAATCATGTTCGAGGAATCTCTCTGAGAATTGCAGGAAAGACTCGACATTTCACCAACAAGCTGGAGGTTTAAAGGTCCATTTGGACATTGAATGCAACCAAGTGGCTATATAGGTCACTATCTCCATTATAGAGTGGGATATTTGGGACCTTGAACTTATGAGGAAGGGGTTCTATTTTGATTTTTTTGGTGAATGGTGTCTTTTCCTCATAAGAGTCTTCACTACTTTGGGCCATAGGTCTTTTTTCAAGCTACTTCATCTTTTGAAGCAGTTTTTCAATCACTGGGTCTTGAGTCTCAAACCGATGACTAATGGTCTGTCAGCTCCTATCATTTCATTGATCATGAGAATGGCAATCTGAGGTTTTGTGCCTCCAACTGTGTTTATGGCCAGGTGAGTAGCTGTCTGACCTACGCCTATGGTCAGTCTCATTGGAGCTTTCTTCTTGGTGCAAGCTCTCGCGTCGCTGATCGTCTCTTTCATCTTTACAAACTTGGTGAATCTCTGACTTTAGCTAAGAGTTGGACAAATGGATTGAACCAATTCGCTAATGTTCAATTTTAACGGGTTCTTCATGCTGAGACCCTGGTTGCTAGGGTCCTCCCTCTAGTGCAGTGACTCTAACTTGTCTCTACACACCCTAGGCTTATGCCTGGGCCAATGCTGTAACCATGTCTACTAGCTCCCTCATAATATTTTTAAGAGCTTCTTGGCACTGGTACCCAATTTGGGCTACATTAACCTTAAGAGTGATAGGTTAGTGTGGAGTGGGAGGTGCCATGCCAACTACAACACCTATTATGGGGGCAGCAGAGTCCTATTGCGGCTGTGCATGACTTTCAAGCTGGCCAACAGTAGCTTTTGTGCTTCTAGTGGCTTTTCCTCTTGTCATTGTAGTTAAAATAGTTTGTCAAGAATGAAGAGAATGCAATAGGGGCCCTTCTTCTAGTGCTAAAATGTTGACAATAAAATTCAATCAATAGGTATGAATCTGATATCACCCCAAACTACAAGCTAAAGACGTGAGTTAATGGAAAACAAAGAGGAAAGAGAAGAGGAAGAATAGCAAACACTAGAAGCTTTTATCGTGGTTTGGCTAAAGCTAGTTCGGCACCTACATCCATAGAGGATTGTATTAGCTTTGTATGATGGTTTTTCCATGTAACTCAATGGAGATACAGTATCAGTGCTCTCTCACTGTTCTAGCAAATTATCTACATGCAATTTTAACTATTTCTCTTTTACAATGGTCTTCCCCCTATTTATAGAAGAGGGGAGGGTTACAAGTGTAATTTGACAAATAACAAAATGATTATCTTCATAGCATTGGGCAATAAATACTAGGTGTTAGATAATAAATACTGAGCAAATCACTGCCGGACTGTTGGGGGTTGAGGTGTCAGTTTTGGAGGCTGACCTATCAATTGGGAATGTGTGTCCCCAGCTGATGACTAGGCTTTTGTACTCATGCTCAGCTTGCTATCTTAGCGACCTGAATTCGCATTGGGCAATCTATTGGCCATAGGGATTGATCTTGTCACTAGATTCGTGTAGAGTGAATCTGCTGAAAGATGGTCTGGGCACTATATTCCGTTCAATGAGTTGGTGCCCTTCTTAGTGAGTCGAGTTCTCGCTTCAACCTCGACCTGCGTTCTAAGCTCGTGACTAGCGAACTAATACCCTTGCTAAGCGACCTCAATTGTCAGGTGATTTTGGCCCCTTTTTAGTTGGGCTCGGCTTCTAATTGGGCCTTGTCCAATCTATTTTGCATTATCTGGAAAATATCCATAACAATATGTTATATTAATAATTTTACCTTCATTCTAATATGTTATTTACTATGATACTATTAAAATCTACCTTTCAATTGAAGTTCATGTATTTTTTTAATATATTTCAAACAAAAAAATTTATTTATAAATGAATTAAAATGATTTCTATTAAAATGAAATGAACTGAATTTTTGAAAAATTTGATTCCAAACTAAAGCTAAGTAAAGCTTTGTAGCTCTAATAACTACCATAATTATTCATCAAACTGATATTTTTCCTTGCACCTATCTCTGGTTGAGCTCGTTATTGGGTAGTGATGAGAGATTTAAGATGGTCAAAATTCAAGTAGTAGGAGGTGTAGAATAAAATCATATTATGAATATAATGAGAGTCTTCCCCTTAAAATAAAGATATCATCTTGGTAGGAAAATTTTATAAATTTTCATGAAATTTCAATATAAAAATTATAATTTATATAAAAGCATATTGTATTTTTCACAAATTATAATTTTGTATAAACTTTACTTGTAATAAATGTAAAAAAGGTAATATTTTAAAATCTGATTCCATCTTCAACTTGACAAAATGATTAAATTAAAGTTGAATTAGTTCAATCAGTCAAATCAATTTATTGAACCAATTAACATTTTTTTATATGTATAAAATTATATATTATATATACATAATAAAAATATAAAAAAATAAATATACTTAACTAATGCATGTATATTTCTAAAACATAACAAATAAACATTGTAATTGTGCTTACATTGAATAATATAAAATAAATTTGATTACAAGCATATTAAAACTGAAAATATTTTAATATGAAAATCACAATACACAAATTTTAGCCAGTAAAAAAACATGCAATATTTAAAAATAATAATAAATAATGTAATATTTAAAAATAATAAATATAATAGTGTAATATGTACCAAAACTTAGAGAAGTAACTGGTGTTGTGTTAAAATCTGTGGACTTTGTCTCACAGGCAACACGATTAAGGTGCGAACCCCCAAGCTCTGCATTGCATTACCGGTCTGGTTCAGTTCAGATCTTGACCAGGTAGCTAGGTCTTTCCCATTTTGGTATAACCAGCCAGATTGGAGTGGCTTTAAAAACATTAATAAAAAAATTACAATTCCATCAATCAAATTTGCATAAAAAAAATTAATTGAAGATTTCAACTTTTAATTAAAAAAATGATACCATGAGAGCATATGAAGTGCAGATAAGGTGGTATGTCTTTTTTGTCTCCAAATATTCTTTAATTACAGGAAGTTCGAATCTAGACAAGATTTGGCATTTTTGTAACTCGGACTAACATTTATAATATTTTTTATTAATTTATAGAAATAATAAATAAAGCTTATCAAGACTAGCATCAAGTTAGTCTCAACTCAGGCTCAACTTGCTTTTAAAGTTTTTTTTAATTCGTTGCTCAACTTAAGTTCGATTCAAACTAATTTATTTAATTCAAATTCACTTGAATTAAGCTCACAAAAGACTCAACTCAATTCAACATAATTTATTAAATTCAAATCTATTGTAACAATGAAACATTTTATAGGAATACCTCTAAAAACAAATACGTTAAGCAACATATGAACATAAAATAAATAAAAATAATAGCAGTACTGCAATAAGAATACTTAATGTACCAATAATAGTACTATAATATTATTACTCATCATAATAATATTTCATGTATCATAAATGACAATTTATCTAAAAATATATAACTACATTATAATCACAACTACACTTATAATAAATGAAGTGATAATACATTAGTAATAAAAATTATTATATTTATAATAAAATTTCATCAAATATTTTATTTAAAATATTATATATATATTTATAAAGTCAGC
>JANHAO010019818.1:0-13086 GCA_026873985.1 Saraca asoca
GTTGATTTGTAGATGATATAGGAATATATTGTTTACCTTGCAAAACCTAAAGGATTTGGTGCTAAAAACTGTGCTCTAAAATTTGAATTAGCATAGGAATATGTATGATCTAATTTAAAAGCTCTAAACATGTTGGAATTAGGAAATTCACATGTGCTATAACAAAATCTGGTTTATTGGGAAATTTACTGCAGTGTTACTATAACAGCTGGACAGAAATTGCATGTTAAAGGGATTCATCAATCTCAACTATCTAATTCACATATTAATTCACTTTTCTAGGGAATTTAGTACTTCTTTTCTTGCATTATTTAGTAGTATAGTTCAGCTTTGTCATTTTACTCTGTTAATCATTTTAGTTAGCTCAACAAATCATTATTTGCTCTATTGGATTTTTACATTAAAGTTGCAAAAAATTCAATCCCTATGGAGACGATACTCACTCACTCTATATTACACATTTGACGGCGTGCACTTGCGTAATTTGAGTAATAAAACTCATCACACAACAATAGAGAGTCAAGATGATGACCTTAAAGATCAAGTCGTAAAGAAGGCCAGGAATGAGCGATCTCAGTGTAAGGGTCACTATGATAGCTACAGCATCTTATTGGACGCTCTGAAAAGGATCTTTCGGGTAGAAAAGGATAGGGTAGATTTCAGGAAGCCCAACCCCATAAGAACTCTTGACCAGTTCAAAAACAAAAATAAGTATTCTGCTTATCATGATGAAATCGAGCACAACATTTCAGAATGCAAGGCACTCGAGGATACAATTGAGTATCTGATCAAGAGAGGTTATTTAAGAGATTATGTGGTATGACCTGTGGAATAGCAACCTCAGTAGCATCAGCAACTAGCACAATAGCAATGATAACAGACCCCTAAGCAAGAGGAGGCACCTTTAGAAAGAACTATATTTACCATTCACGAAAGGCCTCACATTGCAGGTACCTCAAATAGGCCACATGAACACTACGTGCGAAAAGCAAATCATGTCCTATTCATAAGACAAAGTGAATTCGAGGGTCCCACCAAGAAAGCAAGGACGACCTCAAATAGCATCACCTTCATAGATAGAGATGCATAAGGGATACATTCTCCCCATAATGACGAATTAGTTATTTGAGCCAGAATTGGTAACTTTGAGGTATGAAGAATTATGATCAATACAGGTAGCTTAATGTTAAGGATGTTTTTCAGATTGTGTAAATTGGGCTGGTCAAAGCCCAATAGGAGACAAACCCAATTGAAGAAAAAGGCCCAAGGCCATGGGATTGAGGTTGCTCAACAAGGATGGCCAACTCGTGAAGGCACGAGCTAAAGAATGCCAGGCAAGATCGAAGCAGGAATCGAGCTCTCCAAGAAGGATCCCAACTCATTAACAAGAGTATGTCACCCAACCATCCTCTTGGAAACCTACTAGGTCGGCACAATAAAACTAACAAGCACACCTGACAGGTCACTTATCACAATCTTAGGTCACCAATGCAGCGAGCCGAGAATATGTACAAAAAAGTCTAGTCAGGAACTAGAGACATGTGTCCCCAATCGACAAGTCAGCTTCCAAAATTGACACATCAGGCCTCCGATTATCCGAGAATGATTTACCTAGTATTTATTATCTGACGCCAAGCATTAAATGCCCAGCGCGACGTATGTAACCATTTTGTTGTCTATAAAATTACACTTGTAACTCTCCCTGCTTCTATAAATAAGAAGAGGGTGTTATCATATGGGGCAAGAGAGAACTTGCATACAGACACCCTGTTGAAACACTGAGAGAACACAGAGAGAATAATCATATTGTATCTCTGTAAAATCTCACGAAGAAACTTTCACACAAAGTTAATAAAGATCAATGTGGACGTAGGGGCCTAAAAATGGCTTTAGCCAAACCACGATAAAAGTTCTGTGTCTGTTGTCTTTCCTTCTCTTCATCTTTCATTCTTCTAGCTCAAACTTGCATTTTCTAGCCTGTAGTTTGGGGTTTCAAGAACAACCCTATTGACTAAAATTTGGATCCTCAGAACCAAATTTTACTGTAAACACTTGATGAATATCATGTACAAAGGATGTTTCAAACGGATAGGACTAAGCTCAGATCAAATGAAACCTTCCCCAGAGCCTCTTTATGGCTTTATAGGAGATGCAATACTACTAGTGGGGCAGATCAGGCTTCCCATTACTCTTGGAGAATCAGGTCACCGGGCAACTGTCTTGGTAGACTTTCTAATCATTGACTGTCCCTTAGCATATAATGTGGTGCTGGGGCAACCTGTGATTAATGACCTGGACATGGTCACATTTACCAAGACATTCACCATTAGATTCCTAACCCCTAATGGAGTTAGATGTGCACAAGGTGATCACCGTATAGCTTGATGCTACTACAAGGATGAAGTCAAGCTAGAGGTGAGGCGGAAGAAGGTTGATGAGATTTCTGATGAAGAGCCTCGAGCTTAGAGTGCTGAACATCCATGCCCATATTATCAATAAACTTAAGTTTGCTTATCTAACCCTGTACTAGTGTTTTTAAATTCTTATGACTGATTACTAATTCCCAAATAGATTTTCAACAGAATACTATATCGGAAGCAAGCCATCACCCTTCTAATCCGAAAGTAAGTCCTTCTAGTCCAAAAGCGAGCATTTGCCCTTCTAATCAAAAAGAGGCATTCAACTTGATGTACTTACAAAGACTTGGCACCGCATGTGACTTACTATTCGGCATCGCATGTGACTTACTATTCGGCATCGCATGCGACCTACTCTCTGGCACCTTATGCGATCTACTATTCGGCATCACATGTGACCTACTATTTGGCATCAAATGCAACTTACTCTCTGGCATCATATGCGACCTACTATTTGGCACTGCATATGACCTACTACTTGGCACCACATGCGACTTTTTATTCAGCACCGCATGTGACCAACTCTCTAGAACTGTATGTGACCTACTATTTGGCACCGCATATGACCTACTCTCTGGCACCATATGTGACCTACATTTTGACACCACATACAACCTACTCTCTGGCATCATATGCGACCTACTATCCAGCATCGTATATGACCTACTCTCTAGCACTGTATGCGACTTACTATTCAGCACCACATATGACCTACTACTCAACACCGCATGCGACCTACTATTTGGCACCACATGTAACCTACTCTCTAGCACCGTATGCGACCTACTATTCGGCAGCACATACGACCTACTCTCTGGCACCATATGCATCCCACTATTTAGCACTGCATATGAACTACTCTTTGGAACTGTATAGGACCTACTATTCGACACTGTATGCAACCTACTACTTGGCACTGCATGCGACCTACTATTCGGCACTATATGTGACCTGCTCTCTAGCACCACATGTGACCTACTACTCGGCACCGCATGTGACCTACTGTTTAGCACCGTATGCGACCTACTATACAACATCGCATTTGACCAACTACTTGGCACTGCATGCGACCTATTCTCTGGCACCGTATGTGACCTACTCTCTGGCACATGACCTACTCTAGCACCATATATGACCTACTCTCTGGCACTATATGTGACTTACTATTTGGCACTGCATATGACCTACTCTCTCGCACCGTATGCAACCTATTATTCAGCACTGCATATGACCTACTCCATGGCACCACATACGACCTACTACTCAGCACTGTATATGACTAACTACTTGGCACCGCACTCATGCATTCATCTTGACAATGATAAAGTCATTAGTTTCTTAAATGAGGTTAATTGATCTGCTGAGCATTTGTTTTAACTAAATGTTTGTTAAGTCATGGTTTGTAGGAACTCATTCATGTCAACCTATTAAATATCCAGCTCGACATACTTGGAAAAGTAAGAAAATTATAAAAATTCATTCGATTAGATAAATGTACATATAGAGCTACAACAATACAAGATCAAAATAAGCCTACAACTATCATGGCCTACGAAGAAGACTGGCCTCTTGTGGGCTGAAGGATCGACATATCCAACGAGCAAGCCATCCATCATCCGGTCGTTAGCTAAGTTATTCTTAAACTCCTCCTTATTTCCCTCCCAAGGAGACAAAAGAACAAAAATGAAAGAAATGAACCCATCAACATCACCATGAGAACATAAAATCTGTACAAAACTTCCCAAGATCCCTAGAGAGGAATTGTCCATTGGAATCTTCTATGTAGCGGGCCATACACACCTCAAAACACTTCAATAACATGGGGGTTCAACCAATGCACCCATCAGGTCATTCTAAGAAATAAGGAAAAAAAGGTTTTCCCCCACCTTATATAACTCAATCAGCCTCACCGTTAGATTAGGAGACTGATCAACTGCCCCTGATCTAACGGTCTAGTGAAAAGTGAGGCTTTGTCAATTGTTGCTTTGAGGGCTATAAAAAATACACATATTAAATGTGGAAATGATGGCATAAGTAGGTGTAGAGGAAATGAAATGGCAAGAGACAAAATGACAGCATCGCGGTTGATAGCTTTTACCAACCAGACTTCAGCTCCCAATCCATAGGATGAACTGAAAGCTGGGGGCTAATGTTGTGAGTATTTATGGAATCACATAAATAGGCTAGTAAAAGCCTAATAGATGGACTCAACTAATAAGGGCCCAGCTTACCCAGGATTGAGGTCATTAGACCAAGACACCAGGCTATTAGATACGAGCTAAGGTCATTGGTCAACATAGGTCAAAGCACCAACCTCAGGTCATTGAGAACAAGGCTCAGCTAGTAAATCGAAGCACGTATCCCTAACCACCAATCCAGGAAGATCCATTCAGTTTCCTACTTTGATAGGAGTCTGTTATAACCATCAACCCTTATCTATTATGCAATCCTAATCAAGTCATGATACTTATCTAGATTTACATTCAAATTGTAACCCCTTGACCATTATAAAAGGGGATGAAATTATTGTACGTGAGATAATCAATCATCAGATACAATACACTCAGTAAAGAATAATAAAAGCCATGGATGTAGGGGTTAAACTAACTTCAACCAAACCACATTAAAAACTTTTGGTGTCTCTCTATTCTTCCTCTCTCTCTCTCTTTTTACATTCAATCTGTAGTTTAGGGTCCTGAACTTCAGTTAACTAACTTTGACTGTTAACAATTTCTTTTAGGTTTTCTTTGCAAAACTTGTACATTTACATATTATTAAGTTAGGTTAAGTTTTAATGAAACATTTGGAATGTCATACAAGTCCAATTTAGTTGTTAGGCTTGTAAGAGTCATCTAAGGATAACTTTCCATGCTTGCTATGTCGCCAAGTTGGGGTGTGACATTGGCATACAAATTTGGTTTCATTAAAGGTAATACAATTCTAACTCCATCTTTTACAAAAGAGTAAGTGTTTTTAAAGCCATCATTTACTACTTTTTTGCAAAATTTGTACATTTACGTTTTACTAAGTTGGGTCAAGTTCTAATGGAACATTTGGAATGTCATACAAGTCCAATTGAGCTATTAGGCTTGTGAGATTCGTTCGAGGACAACTTTCTACGCTGGTTGTGCAACCAAGATGGGTATGACATTGGCATCCAAATCTAGTTTCATTGAAGATAATGCAATTCTCACTCCATCTTTTTCAAAAGAGTAAGTGTTTTTAAAGCCACCATTTATTACTCTTGTATTATACAATAAAAGGCTACCCAAAAGTAAATGAGAAACATCCATAGGAGTTACATCACACCAGATTTCATCATTACAATTCTTTCTAATTGAAAATGCAACCAAGCAATGATTATTAACCTTTACCTCACTCTTAGTGAAATTATTGAATTTTGAATGGCTTTGGATGATCTTTTATTTTCATCCTTAATTTATTCATCATTTTTTCTACCACCACATTAGAACAACTTCTGGAGTTAATAATCAAATCATAGACTTTGCCATGAGAAGTGCATCTTATATGGAAAATGCTCTCTATCATAGCCATTTATCCTCCTCCTTTTTTAAAGTCATATTCAAACTCTTGTGGATTACAAGCATTTCCCCTTCATCATTATGCACAACATCCTTATCATATATTAGTTCTACCATTTTTCTTCAAGATAAGCATTATAAATTGAAGGAGAATTCCAATCTACAATACCATCATCACATCTTAGATCATGTGTTGGATGATGAGAAAATGAATTAACCCCTGACTCATCATGTTCTCCATTATCAAGAATCAAGTTTTCCATACTAGCTTTTTATAAGTTTTGAAGACAATCCAAACAATACTAGAGCTTTTGGACTTGACTATTTATTTCCTTAATCATGGATTTGTTAATATCCCTCTCAAACACATCAAGACAATGTCTATAAACAACCATCACAACCGGGCTCTAATAACAAACATGGTCTGGGATAGAATCAAGAGGGAAGATGAATGAGCTTAATGCGTCAGTAAATTTGTTTTAGCTATAACTTTGCATAGAAAACTCAAATTTCTTCAATTCAAAAAATGAAGTGAAAGTTGAAAGTTTGAACTATGAGTAACACTTGTAAATCACACCAAACTTACCACAAGAAGGGCTTGAACCAAAAAAAAAAAAGAGAAAATCAATGTTTGATATAAACAAATATAGATAAATAAGTGAGGACAGATAATTGCTGACCACTCCAAGGAACCTACAACCTTAGAGATACAGAGCTTATGCACTCACCACCCTTTGGAATCCACCAAAGAGATATAGAAATGTAAGGGAAAAAGGTCATCACTCAGTGGAATCCACCAAAAAGATACAAAAAGTTAAAGAAAGAAGCATAAAGACTCTTCAAATTCTTCAATTAATCACTCACAGTAGTCTTTTTGAGACTTATACAAGAAATACATAAATAAAAAGCTTGGAACATCCCTTCAAGCATAGGAAATTGAAAAATTAAAGAGATGTTTTTGTTTAAACAAAAACATTAAATGCAATATTAACTTTAGACTTTTATGACAGGCTAATCAAGAAAATATCACAATTTATTCAAGAAAATTTGAAATAAAGTGAAATTAGGTTTATAAGAAACTAGACTTATAGACCTTTTATATGACTACTCGTGAGCTTTATTATGCTTGAATTGAATGTCCAAACTACCATGGGAAGTTGGACCAAATTCTTGGGCCTCCATGTTGGATGCTCTCACGTTAGAGCCTTAATAGCCTTTCTTAATTCAAATGCTATCCTATATTCAGTTAGCTCCATTGCCCATGCCACTAATTATCTAGTTGTATCAGGTTTGTGAAGGACTTGCTTAATAGGCTAATTAGTTCGAATGATCACTTGATCGCTTTGAAAATATTGTTTCAACTTCTTCAAAGCTATGAGTAACGTATATGCCAAATTTTCTATTTTTTGATATCATAATTCTATACCATGAACGATATTACTAGTAAAATAAATTGACATTTGTAAATCATCGTGCTCCTTAATCAACATCAAATTAACGGCTTCATCTATCATAACAAGATAAAGATAGAGCTTTTCATCTAGTATAGGCTTTAACAATTTTGATAGGGTTGTGAATAATTTTTTAAATCTAAAAACACCTGCTCACAAGGGTCATCCCATTTGAATTTGTTTGAACTCTTCAAAATTTTATAAAAAGGAAGACATTTATCCACTAATCTTGACATGAACCATAAAAGGGCTGGAATTTGTCCATTTAACCTTTAGACCTCCTTAATGCTAATTGGGCTTTTCATATCAAGAATAGCCCCACACTTTATGGGATTGGTCTCAATCCCCCTTTTAATCAATATGAAAGCCAAAGACTTTCCTATAGTCACACTGAAGGCATACTTACTAGGATTAATTCTCAAATTATTTTGGCTCATCACCTAGAAAATTTCTTCAAGATGATATAGATGTTTTCAGTAATTAGTAGATTTGATAAGCATGTTGTCTATAATATTTTTCTCAATTTGGTCTTTGGATACCTTGTTCATCATTCTTTGGTATATTGCCCCTACATTCTTCAACCCAAAAGGCATGACCTTATAATAATACACACCTTCATTTATAATGAAAGCTATCTTCTCTTGATATTTTGACCACATTATTGTTAGTATAGGATGCCTTAGAGAAAATTGTTGTCATGGTATAGATACTACATATCTTAGCATGACTAACAAAACATTATGTTTTTGACCTTTTTATCAATTTAGTCTTAAATATGTATATGCTTGATATATGTATGCTATCTTGGATAAAGTTTTCAAAGTTATAATTGTGTACAAATAAATTACAATGGAGATTGTGATTGTAAGATAATTTATACATATAGTTATAATTTCTAAATATCCCTGGTTGTGGAATAATTGAGAAAATATGATATTAATTATTTATGAGTAAACCAAAAAATGTTATGTCACAGTCTTTGGAAGAATGTAGTGTTCCCATACACTATTTGATATAGAGATATCTTGACAAACATATTGGTATATGTTATAGAACATATGACTAAACTGACCCACCTTGAGAAATCATATGCCTTATTACCATGTGTCAATGGACTTCCAATGTGAAAGGTAGTGTAAGTGATCCTCATACTTGAGACCAACATAATATCCTATATAGAGTCATGTGCTTTGATTTTATTCTAGGCTTGCACTCTTAGAAAAGTAGATACAAATAATTTTTAGTACACCCCGAAGTATATGAAGGTAATGATTGATCAAGAGAGAATTCATCCTCCTTGGTAACAAAGGAAAGATATTACAAAGGTGTTTTGACAATTGTGCTATGATCAAAATTATAGGCTTATGTATTGATTGAAACATAAAAAGAGTTTTATGTATAATAATTAATAATACATAAAAGGAGTTTTATGTATGAATGATTATGAGATAGCACATGGTTAAAATATACACCATGGATTGGACGTTTATAAGGTTCACACTTGAACCATACCCTTAGTCTAATTTGAATATTAACAGATGAAGAGATTGAATTACGCACTAACACCTTGTCATGAAATGTTTAATTTCCAAATAAATCTATTCCTAGCATTTGGGTGGTCATGATGCTTTACTAGAAACCAACCATGACGTATGATTTTGTTTGAACAATTTGGAGAAATTGTGTTTGAATTAAAAGAAGTTCTAATTCAATTGATCTTGAAGAAGCTTGTAAATGAATTCAATGACAACATACATGGAAGCCTAATGGATCGCACATAATAGAATCACTTTAACCCAAAGTCAAAGGAAAGTTAGAATGCAAAATGTTATGAATTCAAAAGTTGAATTCAATTAACATCTTGAAAATTTGAAATTGTTGATTAAGTGTTCTAATGCAATTAAAAGTGTTAATTAATCAAAAATTTAATAATTCTAATGAAGATTATAATTATTAAATAGTAGTAAATTTTCATAGTTAATATTTATATGTTAAGGAACATTTATATCAACATTGGAGGACATCTAAAATAGAGAAATGGTTCCTCAAATTTCTAAGTTAATTAAAATAATAAGATTATGATTACAGCAAGAGAGATTTTATGAGTATGAACTTATAAGAAAGAGTTTGGGCTTGTTAGACACATAAGAGGAAGCCTTAGGCTAAGGAGTGTGGACTCCTTGGACTTAAGAGGCTGCACTTAAAGTGGGTGACATAAGTAAGGGATAACCCTTGTTTGCCACTCATAAGCCTCCCTATTCTTCCCTAAACTCCTCTATAAAAGGAGGAGAAAGGTGAAACCAAAAAAAAAAAAAAGAATTCTAACACAAGAGTTTCAACCCTAGCACATATCTTGTGCACCAACTCTCTCTTTGTGATCTCATTCTTCTCCTTTTCGTATTCAAACACTCAACCATGCCCTAGTGAATAACGATTCCTTGAAGAGCTAGCACCCCTTAAACTAAGTGTTGAATTTCCCTTTCTACAAGCTAAGAGAACTTTGTAGAAGCTTTGAATCAACTTAGTTCATGTGGATCACCATTAGTGTTGGAGATCAAATCTGAAGGACTTATCCAAACACAATCTGGAGGAGTTGATAGTAAGGCTTGTTCATGGAATTGCTTGGAGATCAAACTTAACTTTAAAAACTGAGGATTTTGAGAATGACTCTCATGAAGGTATAATTTAAACTGATGTTTTGAATTTACCTTGTTTTGAATTAATACACAAACAATATGTTAGGGTTTTAGGAAAAATTTTAAAATTATGTTGTGTATAGTTAATGCTAATGAATAGAATATTTGATATGCTTATATCCATTTTTTTCCAACAATTAAAATTCAATTATGTCCTAAAAACCTGTCGTAAAAGCTAAGAATGACAAGTTGAATGCTCCATCAACCAACTTAACATATTTAGTAAAGAATAGTAGTCATTTGGGTATGTCTTGTTCAAATCGATGAAATTGACACACATCTTCCAGTTAGCATTTACTTTCTTAACCATGACAACATTTGATAGCATTCGATCATTTGGGTCCAAATTTCCTCTTCATTTGTTGCACTGGTTTAATTGAAGGATTAATAGCCAATTTATGACAAGCAACTTCAAGTTCAATGCCTGACATATCAACAGTAATCTAGGTAAACACCTTAACATTATTCTTAAGGATCTTAACAAGTTCTTCTTTAAAGTTAGTAGGCAACTTTGCCTCGACCTTAACGGTTCAATCATCATTTGGACCAAATATCCTTATATCTTTTAATTTTGACTTGGGTTTTGGATTCCTCTCTATCCTATCAATGCTTAGGCCAATTGACTCAAGAACAATAGTTTTACCATGCTTGTCAACTTTTTGGTTTTTATCCATCATCCGATCAGATATGACATCTCCTACTTCTTTAGACATTAGTCTCGCATCAAAGCTATTCATATAACACTGTTGACCAATTTTTGATTGGCTCAAACCTATCAAACACCAATTTTAGTGGAAAACTTCATTAGCAAATGAGGCATAGACTTGTATCATATTCAGAAATGATCATCCAAAAATAGCATAGTAAGTTGTATTTGGTATATTGATTATCTGATATTCCACATTAGTGTTAGAGATTAGAGAAGTCATACAAGAGAGACTCATAGTGTGGCTAAGCCTAATATTTGTATATGTTTTCCATAAACATCAACAAAATCATCATGATAGGAAATCTAAGATTCATATAGCGATTTTGTTGCACAAAGACATAAAATATTGGTTGAACAACTTTGGTCGACCAAAATTCTTTTCACAACATAATTGTGAATAGGAGCCAAAGGATTGATGCTCTACTTTAGCCTAAGTGGTGCTGCCATGAACAGTAGCCATCTAACTTACCTTGAGCTATCTTCATCTTCCCTCTAGTTAGGTGAGCCATTTTCTAACCTCAGTTAGATGAGATAAGGCAAAAATTTGTAGTGGTTTCAAGAGGATTGTCCATAAAACCTAACTTCTATTTTGGCAAAATTAGGATTTTTCTCTTGAAATTTCAGTGGTCTATCTTGAGTTTGGCAAAAATAATATACGAATTAGCAGCTGTTGACGATGAAATTTGATTTGTACAGGAGACTCGAACTTCAGCCAACAGGATGTGAGTTTCAGGAATCAATGCCGCTTCTGAAGTGTTACGAAAGGTGAGTCGGGAGGAAGAGAGGCTGTGGTTTTTAATGTGGTTTGGCTAAATCTGGATGGTACCGGACCCTACATCCACGGTGGAGATTTTATTGATATTGAGTAATTTGCAGGAGTTCTGCTTCTCTCCCTTTGTCCCCTCTCTCTTTCTAACAATGTAATCCTATTTATAGAGGGAGAAGGTTACATGCATTAATTACAAGCTACAATTGTATCATATCAAATAAATGAGAAAAGATAATGAAAAGACCATATTCTGACTGTAGGCTGTGGAAGTAGGCTTCTCAGGCCGGCTTGTAGGCTTATTGCCTTTACCGTGTCAAGTAAGATACTCTGATATCTCAAGTGAGAGTTCCTGGCCTTGGAGACGCCGTGAGGGTCATTGTAACGAGGAAGCGGGTGCGAGTAGAGTTATCAACTATTGTGTCGAGTCGATCCCAGGCCTTTTATCGCTGGGTCACGTTGTTGCTGGAATACTATTTTATAGACCATTCCTCACAACGTCGTTGTATCGTGAAGAGTGGGGCAAGGTGCCTGGAATTATTTTGTTGTTGTTGCCTTTCGCTAGCCGAAGTGAAGCCTCTCGAGAGCTTTTGGTTGAGGTGCGGGAACTGGCCTTCGTTTCCTCAGGGATTTGTCCTTACGAGGCTATTTTTGTATATAACATAAGCCCCCCAACTCTCGATTTACTTTGTGAACTGGGAGTTGCATATTTTCAGGGCTGGATTCGTATCTTCAGCCATTGTTCTTCTTTGATCGAAGTGTCATGTCAGACATCTTTTCGTTCTTCTTTAGGCCATGTTTTCTCCTGTTTGCCATTTTTAGCCGTTGGCATGGCACTGTCGCTCGTTCTGGGCCGTCGAATGAAGATTTGGCCAGATTCTTTCTGGATTCTTCACTGGGCTAAGTGGGTGTATTTATAGCTTGGGGCATTCTTTCTTTTGCCTCAAGGAAACTTAATGGAAGAGACTGAAGAGCCCCCTATACTTTTTGGTGTTTTGGCTTCCAGCAAAGCTTGGTGAGACATGAATGGCTTGTTGCATGGTGGCGGGAGACACGGATGGCCCGTTGCACGTGGCCTCGGCACATAATCGGCCTGGCGGGGCCTTCACGGTGTCTTCTGGCCACTTCCTCTGGTCGTCACTGGTAGTTCTACTACCTGGTTTACTGGTTCCGGGGGACACTCTAGTTCTAACCCAGACAGATGTGTCGACAGGGGAATAAGCAGAAGGGACTATGGGCTGCTACTCTGTCGCCAGGAGTAGGCTTAGAGATTGGCCTTTCTCCCTGTAGAACCTTCACCTCACTTGTCGAGGTCTTTTTGTATGGGTTCTTCTCCTTTCAGATGTATGTAACAGATGTTTTATGCATTGTTGTTTGTAAATTTGCAACAATTAATGAGAACTTCTCTTTTAGCCAGTTCGTTGTGCTTCATTTTCTGAATGCTTCAATCTGTTATGAGTGAGCCTCGCTTGAGAAATTTCATTTGAGATGCAAGAGATACATCC
>JANHAO010019819.1:0-13072 GCA_026873985.1 Saraca asoca
AGAAATTTTTTGTTATCTTTATTAAAATTATAGTCAATATATAATATAATTAATTATGATATATTATCTTATTATTTTACACAAAATTTATTTCTTTCTTATTTTATTTTTTAAATTTTTTGGAAATTTTTTCTTTTTTATTTTCTTATTATCTTATTTTTTTAAAATAAAAAAGAGGTAGGGGTATTTTGATATTTTGTTAAACTTAAGGGGGGAAAATGACAATAATTTATTTTCTAGGGGATAAAATAAAAATAACTCTTCTTAATATACTAAACACACACGGAGATTCATTTTTATTTTTAAAAAAATACAAATATGTAATGTAGTAGAAAAATACTAAACAGTGATTTATGAGAATGTCATTTTTTAAACAGCAATTCCGTAAATCTTCCATAGTTACACCATTTTACCACTTATACTCATTCCCTAGCATTTCATGACCCAATCATATATAATCTACATGTAAATGGTCAGAATATAAACAGCAACGATGCAATTTTCTCTACACAAGCACGTTTGCTGACCCAATTGTGAATCGTTTGCTGACCCAATTACAGCTAATTAAATAGTAAATATTAACTAGTATGCTCCATGAACACTGTCTAATCACGATGACGTAATTATTCAAGAAGTTAGACCATTTCTATCTACGTCACAATTTTCGCCTTCGGACTAAATAAAGGGGTGTGTGTATATATATACATATATATCGGTGGGACTATAATGCCCCAGTACGGAACCGGCGCAAAGTCACTCCAGTGTGGTGGTTGATTGAAGACCGTCAGATAAAGAGGGAATTGAAGTGACACTCAAATGGAGGGTGAGATGTGTCCATATTTTCAATTTCAAACCTCAAAAAGGTATAATTGAAAATTTGACCCACCATCAATTGGCTTCCGGTTCCATTTTTGACAAATTTCTTTTCACTTAATTTAATATTAGCAATGTATTATTACAGTGAAAATAATAGGATTCTTTAAAACAAAAAATAACAAACTTACATCACTGATATAGCAATTAAATTAAATTAATAAGACATACAGGGGAATAATGTTATAATTTAGTACACTATACCAATAATCTTACAACTATTTCAATAAAATAACCAAGATATTGGAAAAAAAATAAATTAATAAGTATACTATAATTTGTAAATTTTGTGGTATAATTGACAATAATGTAAGTAAAAAATTAAATTAGTTGTTGAGTAAGTGTGAATAAAAGATTAGTACTCACTTGATGGTATAAAATTTCATGATTGTTAATCTATTGGCACAACATAATTGAATGATCAATAATTGCTGAAGTGTGGCATACTGCAATACTCATGTTTGATGCACAAGTGCAACAAAGTGTTGAGGTGAATAGTAATTGATTGTTAACTATGTGATTATGATCTAATTAATTTTATTCACTAAAATTTATCAATATGTAAATAATTAGTTAGTAATATACTTAAAATTACGTATTTATCTTGAATATTAATAATTTGGATGATAATTATTTATCATAAAAATAAAGAGATAATTGAAAAGTGATTCTTTACCATAGAAATTTAATCTTTTCTTTTTTGGTGCAATACTATGGAAAATATTTACCATGAAAATGCATGAAGTGGTTGCAACAAAGTTTTTTGTTTTTTTGTTTTTTTTTTTTTTGCATAAGTGATGTGAAATAGTAAATTGAATGGTATTGGAATAATAGGTGGAGTATAATTAATAGTAGTAATTAATTTACCATATAGCCCTCTTTGAGTATATATAAGTAATATTTAATCAATTAATATCAAATATATCTTTATATCTATGATTTAAATATCTTTTGTGTTGAGAATGAACGTATTTAAAAATAAAATTCTTCACAATAATAATAATTTTATCAATATATAATTACATTAGACAATAAAAATCAAACAAAAATTGACTTATAATAAAAAGAATTATTTCTATCATAAAAAAAAGCTCATATCTTAAAAATAAATTTCCAAAGCTCACATTTGTATATGAGAAATTAATTAATGGTTTTTTCAAATGATTTAAAAAAAAAATCCAATCATATTCACTTATATAGATTAGTCTAAGTGGAAAAGATTTTATTGCCCACAATTGATTTATCAACATGAATCAAATAACACGAATTCACATTAAAATGCTACGATACGATATTATAACAATCAGACCTTTAATATTATCAGAAATCATTTTTTTTATAAACACAGGTTGTAATTCTTAATGCCTTATGTTTCAATTTGCATTTTCATTGAATCTTAATTCTCAGGGTTATATCCTTTATTCCATTTCATCTTATCAAATTATGTTCAATTCACATTTTCTAAAAAAGCTTGTTGAAATATTACTATTCAGAGAAGGCAAGCAAAATCATTATTCTTCAAGGACATAAGTGCAAATTGGTTACATTTTGAGGCTTTAGCAAGAGATTGATAAGTAAGAACACATGCCACCATTACAGCAAATTTAAAACCAGGGCTAATTTACCCCAGAAAAGAACTAGGGCATGGTAGTCTATCCCTCTATATATATAAAACTTAATTATTTTCTTTTTCATCTCCACCTAGCTATAAAAACGCAATTGACAATTAATTAATTGTTTAATGTATTTCCTAAAAAAAGAAAAGTTCAATGTATCAAGGCCAAGAATTAACAATAACTCAAAATTCAACTGCTAAAAGTATTAGCAGTTGACTTTTGAGTGAGTGTCAAATATAGATATTAAATTTTGAGTGAGTGTTAATTCTTGGCCATGATTCATTGAATTTTTTTTTCTTCTAGCAAATACATTGAACAGCTAATTAATTGTCAATGGCGGAGATGAAAAAGTAAGCAATTAAGTTTTCATTGTCTATTTCGATTCTTTCCGATGCCTGCCACCTAAAAGGGAGGAAAAGAGAGAGAGAAGAGCTTGTGTCAAATTCTGTGGACCAGAGCGGAGTTGTGCACATGTTTTGACTATGCCTGTGTATCCCAAAGCCCAGGCCACAAACAGAGACCAATTCCAATGCCCCACGCCCAGGGCTCTACCCTTCACCAATGTCCAATGCTGATAAAAATTCCCACATCCTTTTTTTTTTTTTTTTTCAGAAGATTTTATTGAAGATAGTAGTATAAATAGACTACTCCATATTACTGGTTAAAGCATAAGATATTACTGGTTAAAGCATAAGTGATATGCTTGAGATATATTTTCTGTTTAATCTCTCATTATTAATTGTTGAAGGGATTAACACAAAAAACAAATTAAGATTTACACGTGTTAAATACCAATAACATAAACTATTAATTTTGAGAGGATTTCAATTGCAATCACCAGAAAAGTTATAAGATTTTTATTGAATTTCTTTCATAAGTTAAAATAACCCACATCAATAAAAATTACATATCTTTTTTTTATCTAATGTTACCTTTAGTTTGATAGAATGGAAATAAAAATGAATAAAAAATTTATTTAATATGCATTATAAAATTAAAATATTCATTTCATCACAAAAGTGAAATGATTTGTTCCATCATTTATGGAATGATCTTTTACACTCTTTTCTCTTACATCTTTTATATATTTTAAAATTATCTTTATATTAATAAATAATAAAATAATATCATCATTTTAATATTTTTATTATAAAAATATTTTAATAATAAATTTTAAAATAAGATATTTTATATTATTTACTTATAAAATTATTCAATATAAAATAAAAATTAATAAATTAAATTTTATTTATTAATATAAGATGAGTTAAAATTATAAAAAAAAATAACATATTTGAAGAAAAAAACTGAAATAAAATGCTACATAATTTAAAAAAATTAAACTTTTACAAATTTTTTATTACTTTTAGATAAATATTTTATCATTTTTTGTTATAAACATATGATTATAATTGACTATTTTTTTTATTATATCTTTATAATATTTTACTATATCAAATATAAAAATAAACAAAAAACATTTATTCCTTTTTTTACTGTACCAAACATAATTATAAAATTATTTTTTCATTCTTTTCTTATTCTACTCATATTTTCATCTCATTTAATTCTATTTAATTAAATATAATATAAGGTTTGAATGATCAAACATATTCTCTTGTTATTTGCTTGCCCTTAAATCATATAATGGGTAAACAATTTAAATTTAAGTAGTCATGCTTATCATTATGAATAATTATAATTTGATACCCAACTTATCATTAATATCAATAAAATTAAATATAGAATCAAATTAACTCAAACACCAACTGATTAATAAAAGCCAGCATCAAAATTTATCAACACTACTACTATGTTAATAATTAGTATCTTTTTATTTGTGAGAAGTAAGTTTTTATATGTTCAAATTTGGATGAAATAACAAATTATTCATATAAGGTTACATAAGTTCATTTAGGCTCATATTCAATACAAATTTAAGTTCGAACTCAAATATTTTAAATTCGATGAAAAATTTAGGTTAAATAGCGTATTACTCATATAAGCTAATATAAACTCATTTAGATTCGTATTTGAGTTAAGTTTGAACTCGAACTTGAATTCATTTATTCTTAATGAATTCAGGCTTGAACATATAGATGTTTAGTTCGTCATTTACATCTTTACATGACACAAGCAATAACATATTTAAACTTGTTTGTTTTGTTAGAAAATATTTTTTACTTCGATATAATAAATGACTATAATACTACTTGTATATTTTGTAATTAACAAAATTATGTAGGTTAATCTAATAATAGAAGTGTTGATGATCAATTTTGGTAATAAGTAAACCAAGGGTTTCGGTATCCAATCTACTATATGAGACGTAAAAATATGGAGAAACGACTACAGTAAGAAAAAGAAGAGTAAAATGAACACACAAAATTTTATCATGATTCGGCTAAAGTTAGTATAACCCCTATATCTACATCTACAGTGATTGTATTTGTTTTGAAGTTATTTTTCTGCTTAGTTTGACAGCGTTACAATACTTATTATTCTATCTCTATTTTAGCAGGGTTTCCGCATGTATATATATATATTTTTATTTGCATTACAATGGTTTCTCTCTTATTTATAAAAGTAGGGAAGGCCTCAAGTTGTAATTTAACATTGTAAAATTATGATTACAGTCGTATCAAGCAATAAATGCTTGACGTTGGGAAATAAATACGGGGTAAATTATTGTCGATCTTTGAAGGCTGATTTACCAATTAAAGATGCGTTATAGACTGTCGGTCAGAAATTAGTTGTGCCCTATTGCACCGAGGGGAGCTCGTTGTAGTCTTGGTCTGTTGGAGGTTTCGACCTCGCATTGTGTGATCTACTAACCGACTTCTGCGATCTCGCTCTAGACTAGGCTGCACTTTTTGTCTTCTGATTCATTGGTCTTTCGCTGGCCTATTCCATTTGGTCCATAAAATGCCTATGACAGGAAGAATTCATAAAATGCCTGTAACAGGAAGAAAATATTTTTTTCTTTAAAATAATTTTTTTATCACACTCTATATATAATATTAAATAAATATAAAAAATATTATATTATTTTAATCTTATAACCATAAATAAAAAGAAATGAGATTATTTATGGCAAAATAGGAACTAAGCAAAAGCACTTGGGTTTACACAAACAACCACACACCCAAAGCAGATAAAAGGAAGGAATTAAGCAAAAGCACCTGGGTTTACACAAACAACCTCATACCCAAATCAGATAAAAGGAAGGATATGAAGAGTCTTCATCGTTCTTTGTGTGTGTGCGCGCGCGTGGGGTGGGGGGGTTTAAGAATAAAATTCTTTCTATTTCCCTATTTTCCTTCAATGAATTTACTTTAAAATAGTTTAGAGTAATTCCCCAACCTTTAAGGTTTTGATTCTTCCATTTTGAATTATAGATCCCTTAATATATTTTTACCAACAACAATAGTAATAACAAAAATAAAATAATAATAATAACAAAATGAAAAATAATATAAAATAAAAATAATAAAGCAAAAAGAAAAGTAATAATAATATTAATATTCTTTTTTTTTTTTCAAAATGAAGCAAACACAACAAAGAAAATTATGATAAATTTGATTTCTTTCTTGTCTGAGCCAAATAAGCTTAATTAATTGTGGATTATTCTTTCCTTTCCACCTATTTCTCTTCCTTAATTTCTGTCTCTTTCCCCAGTTTGCCTCTCATTACTAAGCAGAGCAATATAAAAAAAAAAAAAAAAAAAGGGAGAGGAATGAGGACTGATTCAAAGGAGCATTTTATTGGATAGCCGTAATAGTTTTATAACATAAAGGAAAAGCCCCTTTCGGGCACAAAGACGTTTTCTTTGCTCCTTCAACCGCGTGGAAGTTTCCACCCAAATCCCAAACAAACAATTTTTTCTAAATTCACTCGGCAAAATAGCTCTGCCCCACCACCCTCTAACTCTTCTTTTTGCTCCGCTTTTTTGAATCCCGTTCCTATGTATATATTGGGAGCTCATTCCAAATGCACAAACGGTAACTAAAGGCACCATAACTTCACAGCTACATCAATGGAGGATCTGCCACCTGGTTTTCGATTCTACCCAACAGAAGAAGAACTAGTTGCTTTCTATCTACACAACAAACTGGAAGGCCAAAGAAATGACATCAACAGAGTCATTCCAGTTATTGACATTTATAACGTGGAGCCATGGCAACTTCCAAGTACAAATAACCAAACCCATTCCTGTTTTTGTAATAGTATTTTTCATGGTATTAAATTGCAATTCGCAGCTAAAATATCGCGTGCTGTTGCCTTTTGCATGGCAACGATTCCATACTCTCGCATTTGTCTGTAATTTTATTAAATGCAATCCTAATCTAGAATCATGATTTTGTTTGAAGTTAAATGGGTTTTGCTAAAAATGGGTTGATTTTTATTGTGATGGTTTTGCAGACCTTGCAGGAGAGTTGTGTCAGGGAGATACAGAGCAATGGCTTTTCTTTTCGCCGAGACAAGAAAGAGAAGCCAGAGGAGGGAGGCCCAACAGAACCACGGCTTCTGGGTATTGGAAGGCCACGGGTTCTCCTGGCTACGTTTACTCTTCTGAGAACAAAGTCATTGGGGTGAAGAAAACAATGGTGTTTTACGAAGGGAAAGCTCCTACGGGTAAGAAGACCAAATGGAAAATGAATGAATACAGAGCTATTGAAGCCTCCGACCAACCTAAGAACGTTCCTCCCAAGGTATTATATACACACACAGAAATCTAAGCCTCAAAACTTTGTTCATCCACTTTCTTATTTGATATGAACTTCAAAAGCTCCTTTTTTACATTTTAAGATTATTAGTTCCATGAAGAACTCCACCTATTTGGGGAAGTTCAATATTTTTCATTATAAGATGACTTTGACTTATTTTCTTCAAAATTTATGTTGCTTTGTAAGAAAGTCGAGCTGATCTTCATAAAACAACACTCCATGAATTTTCATTTCCAGTTAGTTTGTGTAATGTGCTTCAATTGGTGGTGTATAGTTGAGGCATGAATTCAGCTTGTGCCGAATCTACGTGATATCGGGAAGCTTTCGAGCATTTGATCGACGCCCATTGGAGGCGGGAATTCACGAGGACGGAGGAGGTGGTAGTGGTAGTGGTGGTGCGGCTGCAAATTCCGCCCAAGTTGCGGCAGCAGGTGGAGACGACAGATCAAGCTCATCTGGAACTTGCCAGTCAGGAGGAGGAGGAGACCATAGTACTGATCCCCCAGAAGCTGGAGGGTCAAGTAGGACAAATTGGAATGTGAACGATGGTATAGAACCTCTATGGGAATGGGAACAACTAAATTGGCTCTAAGTCAATCCATGCTTAGTCCTTTAGCCTGTCTCACGAGTCACAGCAGCAAAGCAGCCTAATTTTAGCTGTAGACGAGTTATATTTGCCTTTTCTTTAGTGAAGGAGTTCAAAAATCATATTTGTTTTAAAATAGGATTGTCTATTGATCTTTTTCTCTCCAGGAAAATAAGGCAGGTGCAAGATCCTAGGAAAAAAGACAGATAGTCTTTTCTATACTCTACACGGATCTCTGTCATTTAGCTAGAATTGGTTTGATGATAGCTCTTGAAGATATTCATAGTTTAAATTTATACACAAAAAAAAAAAAAAATAAACTTAAATCTTTCTCTGAGTTAATTGAGTTAGCACTTGGCATGTTTTCTGGCGTGTATGATAAAAAGAGTGCAATTCTCATGATTCAATTTTAAGTCAGCAAGAAGCTTGAAAGATTCAAACCTAGAAGATCAATGAGAAGAGGAAGTGGAACTTTGGTCAAATTATATTATATTCTTGTATTCAAACATTTTATCAAATTCCCAGTGGTTTTATTACAACTGGGAGAATCTGAGGCACAGCAATGTTGAAGACTTTACTCATTTTCAGAGTTATCTCCCTTGCGACTTTGAATGAATATGAACCAATGAGAGGGTAATTCAAAATAACATTACAAAGGGATGATTGGATGATTGATGCTTTTAATATTTAACATGTTGGTATTTAATATTTGAAATTATTGAGTAGTGTAACTCTCAGTATTTCACAAAACTACTCACAATCGCATTCACGGCCGTAACAAGTAACAAAACACATGTTAAAGTTAGTGTGACTATCTGTGAGACTAAGATATTTGGTTATAAAATTCATTTTCATATTTCAGTAAAAATATTTTCTGATTATTTGAAATAATTAATTACTATGAAAACGATATATTTTCTAGCACAATATAAATATATTTATGATTTATTTACTAGGAATTTCATGATATTAAGTATATAATTACTTTTTGGTGGACTCAAGTATATGTAAAAAGTTTTACACTGGTGGTGCACGAAATTTAAATTCTAATTAAAAACTTTTATCATCAACACTAGGACACTTTTTTTAATGTCCCGCTGAGAATATAGCGTAAATTTCTTCCCTAGTGTCATTTCATCAAAATCAATTCTATTTTGCATGAATTAAATTCAGATAAAATATAATTTACTTAATTTTTTTTTTTCATGGGCGATGCGGCAGTCTATGGTACAATCTACAGCAGCACGTGCAGCAGGTAACTTCCAATCACTTAAAAAAACTTCCATGTTACTTCATCGACTTCTACAAATTTAACCACCGTGCACTCACCAGTGACGAGCCTCCACTCTCCCATAGTTGGAATTTTACCCTTGGGACCTCGCATCCCCACAGATTTGAACTAACAGTGCTGAAACAAATAGTAATTGACAAACATAAAAAGTAAATAATCGCTTTCTAATTCCGAGCTTCAATGCTATTCTACTTCTATAAGACCTGCAGATTTAGCCAGAAGGGAGGGGAGAGGAGAGGAGAGGGAGTGTCTCGGAATCTTCCGGAACCGCCGCATTCCGATGGCGATTCTCTACGCTCTGGTAGTGAGAGGCACGGTGGTGCTGGCGGAGTTCAGTGCCATCACTGGTAATACAGGTGCGGTGGCTCGCCGGATTCTGGAGAAGCTGCCAGCGGAGGCTGACTCCAGGTTCTGCTTCTCTCAGGATCGCTATATCTTTCCCATACTCCTGTCCGATGGCGTCGCCTATGTTTGCATGGCCAACGACACCTTTGGGAGTAAGTTATCATCATCCGTCCTCATGGTTCATCATCTCTGTTCGGTTTCCGATTCCTGTAATGGTGGATGCTTTTGTTTTGTTTAGATAGTTGTAATTAATTAGCAAACTGAAGGCTTAGTTCCCAATGCATCAATATACAGGTATAATTCACTATTTGAAAGTCCTGGGAAATAACTTTTGGTGGAGATTTGTTTTTGGATTGCAGGATTTACTGAACTAAGTATCAGTATCATCTCTGACCAGGATGCTATCTTATACAGTTATACTCCTTGTGGAATAGAAGCCAGTGATATATAGGAAAGGATAGGTCTTAACTTGACATCCTTATATGAAGTCTCTTAAATGCCAGATCAATATAGTTTGCAAAATGTCCGTGTTTGATTGCTTTATGAACTGTTTATTTTCAACTTTTTAATGAAAAGAAGTCAAAAGGAACAGCCAAAAACAAACAGCATTGCTGTACTGAAATCAAAAGTGAAATCTGCAAGCTTACTCCTGTATCAGTACATCAATAGAGATATTCAATTACGATGCAGATACATGTTTATCGAAGTTTTCTGCAACTTCTACAGAATGTTGGTCTTCCCTTAGTTTCCTCTTTGATAGCTTAATGGCTAATATAACTTCCTTCTTTGAGATTTTCTGCGACTGATTGTCATTTCTGTATCCTCAAATGTTGATTATCGTTCATAGCACAAAATCTAGGTCGATAAATGCTGCTGAAATACTTTTCCCCCCTCTGGAAACTATCAAGAGCAAATTTTGTGAAACTTAGGTAGCTATAGGAAGTGAGGAACAACATAAATCTTCAAAGCACATCCCAAATTCTGTCTGCTGTACCAGCCTTTAGAACAGAATATCGCTATTTTCAGTAATATACTGTAATGCACAACAAAATTCCAGTAGATTCCAGGAAACTTATAGAGTGTTTTTTTACAACTTTAAATGGCTAAGCAACTGATAAGAAAAGTGTCTGAGTTGGACAAAATCACACTACCCAAGAGATAATGTATGTGCTTCACAAGACGTAGGTTCTTGATTTAGAGAATGCCCAAATGGTCTAATCTTTGTTACTTAGCACCAGCAGGATTTTCAGACACATTAAAATATTACATTTCAATATGGTGTATAGAACCAAGAGGCCAAGCCCCATTTAACTCAAACATGACTGCCATTAACTCTGGCGAAGCACTTTGCTGGTTGCCATGAAATGTTATATGTGGATTTTAGTTATCCAGCCGTAGAAAAGCTTTTAGCCCAATTTCCAGGTTGAGAAAAACAAAAGGCTAGCCTTTTTGTCTTTAACTTTAATAGTTGCTCCTTTCCTATTAAAACCAGTCATCCAAATTTATTGCTGCTTCCTGACAAGAAGTCTCCCATAACTGAGGGCACTCTTTGATACTTCATAAGGTTAATTACTTTCAAGAATTTGAAATTTCTATCCCTCTTTAACTCTGTTCTTCAAGATTGAACCCATCATAGAATCTGATTTTAAACCAGATCAAGGACACTCTTTAGGTAATCCGTAATCCTGATTGTGTTTGTTTAGGTAGTTCAAATAGATGTGCCAGCTGCAAAGCTTAAATGAATTTCAGATGTTCACATGTATTATGATGATTGCCACGGCAATGCTGAAATGATTTTGGGGGTGGGGGTTGTAGAGGATTCTCTGATCTAAACTAGTTTGCAAAGCACTGTGAATGTCTGAAGATCATAATATATTTATCATACTTGATTGAAGTTAGAGTACCCTTATCTTGATAAACTTCATTGGAATAACTTTTCTTGTTTGACATCTTTGGTAGTTTGGTTGCTCCTTTCTTCTTTACTTTTTTTATGATGTTTTTGCTGCTTTTTGTTGGATTTGTCTTCAACTATTTTTCTTCACTCTATGTAACTTTACAAATGAGGACTCAGGATTGAATTTCGATAACACTCTTTTTTTTGGTAGAGGGATTATATTTTTACTTATTGGTACTCACTATGCTGTTTTTATCCCTTTTTTTTATTTTGTGTGTTAATAAATATTCTCTTGCTCCAGGGAGAATTCCTTTTTCTTACTTGGAAGACATCCAAATGAGATTTATGAAAAACTATGCTAGAGTGGCTCATTATGCACCTGCTTACGCAATGAATGATGAGTTCTCAAGGGTTTTGCATCAACAAATGGAATTTTTTTCCAGTAATCCTAGTGCTGATACCCTCAATAGGGTGCAGGGAGAAGTTGGTGAGGCAAGTATATTTTGAACCAAACTTTCTCCCCTTGTCTTTCTCATTTGTCCTTACCTTGTTTTATCTGTCACATGTGAGAACACATCCTGACAAGCTAATCAAATTGCTTGATATAATTAAGACTTGTGCTGCTGATTATTTAGGGTGTCAATCCTATTTCCTTTGGGTAAATATCTCTGTCCCCCTTTCTTTCTTTTGGAGTATAGACAGTAGACTGCAAGCAAAGATATATCAGTTTTAACATTTTAATCTGGTTTGAGTGTATTTGCTTTGGCCCCTCAGTTTGTACTTTCAGCCAAAATGCTTTGGTGTTTGTTTATATTATTTTTCTTCAATTTTAGCAATAACAGCATAGCAAAGGGGTCCATCTCTAACCTTGGAATATTATCAATACTTCTCTAACCTTGGAAGGTTATCAATACTTCTTTTTCTTGGAATGATGGCCAATAACCCTTACTAGATAAGCTGTATGGCTTTCTTTCTGGAAAGGAAAAAAACATTATACATTCATATCCGTGTAAACATGTCTGTGAGTTGCCTTTTGGATACATAGTATAGCACTGGAAATGCTCCTTGATATGTAAGTTGTGAAATATTTGATTTTTAAGTAGCTTTCTTCCTGGAAGGAAAGATATCAATATCTGCATGCATCTATTGCAGTTGAGCGGTGTTCATTAAAACTTTAAATCTGCATTACAGATATGCTCTATCATGGTAGAAAATATAGAAAAAATATTAGAGAGAGGTGACCGGATTGAGCTTCTCTTTGATCAGACAGCAACGATACAAGACAGTGCATTTCACTTTAGGAAACAGTCTAAACGCCTTCGGAGAGCTCTTTGGATGAAAAACGCCAAACTATTGTAAGTACTTTTCTTCCATATGCTTCTTAAACTCAGAGCGATGTATGCCTTCTAAAACTATATTCTAGATGTGTCATGCTAATCAGTCTAGACCTGTTCATGGATCAAATAAGTTAAGTTTGGGCCAAAGTCCATGGAATATAATAGACTTTAAGTTTAAGCCCAAATCTAAGTCTAAATAATTTTAAATTCATTTATAAATTAAGATCTAGGCTCATGAGAATGGGCAAAGCCTAAATTTAAACCCATATGCCCAATAATATGGATCTTTTATTCACTAAAAATAATATAGGAGAAAACGATGAACTATTTGAGTGTAAAATATAATTAGGTCTGTAAAGTAGTAAAATAATATTTTTTATATTTTATTTTAATTAAAATAAAA
>JANHAO010019820.1:0-13078 GCA_026873985.1 Saraca asoca
ATTTTACATAATTTTATATAAATTAATTAAAAATATTAATTTAATATAAAATATTAATTAATATTAAATAACATAATTTTATATTTAATTAGTGAGAAAGTCAAAATGGGGATGCATTTTTGAATGGGAGCCAATGGATTTCCAATTTTTTTAGTTTCAAAATGGAATGGGAATTCCATTAAACAAGGGAAAAGTCTTTCCCATGGAAAATGTTTTTCCCTCAATTCCCCTAAACCAAATAAGAGAAAAGTGGCATTCCCACTCCATTCTGCCCAACCAAATGGGTCCTAAGTTATATCATGCAAAGACTCACAATTGGATTTGGGAACTCATCAAATACCCATAATCCAACGGTCTATCGAACGCCAATTGTGAGTTATCACCAGCTTGGTGAAGACACTTATCGTGGTGGAAATGATTATATGGGGCAGTAGCGAAAACCAAAGAGTCATAGACAAAGTGAGCATAAGCATGCCAAACGGATCATGAAATTGCAAATTGCGAGCAAGGGGCTAAAACCCCAAAAACTCCATGCCCAAGAAGTGCCAATGAAGACAGGCACCAAACTCTTGTGCAGACCATGTCTAAGAAGTGTTTGCTGAGGTAGACACCAAACTCTTGTGTGGATTAGGGCGCATCCATGCGACCCCCCAAAAACTTTGCGTCCAAGAAGTGCCAATAGAGACAGGCACCAAACTCTTGCGTGGACTGTGTCCAAGAAGTGCGAGCTACAACGAGCACCAAACTCTTGCATGGGTTAGGGCACATCCGTGCGACCTCTCAAAAACTCTGCATCCAAGAAGTGCCAATGGAGATAAGCACCAAACTCTATTTTGGACTATGTCCAAGAAGTGTTTGCTGAGGCGGACACCAAACTCTTGTGTGGATTAGGGCACATCTATGCCACCCCTAAAAACTCCGTATCCAAGAAGTGCCAATGGAGACAAGCACAAAACTCTTGTGTGGACCATGTTCAAGAAGTGTTTATTAAGACAAACACCAAACTCTTGCATGAATTAGGGTACATTTGTGTGAACCCCCAAAAACTCCACGTCCAAGAAGTGCCAATGGAGACCGGCACCAAACTGTTGTACGGACCGTGTCCAAGAAGTGCAAGCTACAGCGAGCACCAAACTCTTGTGTAGAACAAGGCACATCTGTGTGACCTACCAAAAACTCTGCATCCAAGAAGTGCTAATAGAGATAGGCACCAAACTCTTGCATGGATCGCATCCAAGAAGTATGAGCTACGGTGAGCACCAAACTCTTGCATGAAACAAGGCACATCTGTGTGACCTACCAAAAACTCTGTGTCCAAGAAGTGCCAATGGAGATGGGCACTAAACTTTTGTACAGACTACATCCAAGAAGTGCAAGCTAAGGTGAGCACTAAACTCTTGTGCGGACTAAGGTGCATCTGTGCAACCTACCCAAGCACTTCAGTGCTCAAACTTACTACCAACCCAAGCACTTTGGTGCTCAAGTTCATCACCCGTAGAGGCACTTCGGTGCTCAAATTCACTATTATTCATAATGGGCTAATGTGACTGATTGGTCATCCAATATGACACATATCTTTTAAGTCATGATTTATTAACTGAAGTCAATTCATATTAATTCAATTAACATTGTCTGAGGTTGATTAACCTAATGAGCACTCATTTTATCTAATAATTATTGAGTTATGGCTTGCAGGGACTTATTCATATTGCCAGATGTGGCCTATTAAATCGCTAATATGACGTGCTTGAGAAAAGCAAGAAATAAAATACAAAGCTTCATTACTCAACCTCTTTCAATGAGGTGAATTTACATGAAGGTTTAAGGGTACAAGTCAAACAAAGCCTATAGTTGACTGAGGAAGAGCTGAATACCTGTGAGCCTGCAACTATAATACACAAGAGGAACTGGATTTTAAGAACCAGATCCTACGAGTAGCGAGCGAGCTAAACTACTCCCCTTCCTCATCTTCCACCTGGGCCGGTGGCTTGTCTAACTTGAAAATCCTTGAGGCACTTGGTGAAGCAGCATTTGAGACAAGTAAGGTGGCTACCCCAATTTCCCTTAGTCCTCTTGAGCAAGGAAAGCATCCTTCAGCTTTATCAAGCTACTCAGAGGCCTGGAGATGCCTAATGCCACTGTGCAAGAAGGCAAAAGAAAAACAACTGGAAGGCCTAAATTCGAACAAGCCATAGGATTAGCAAGCAAGTTTGACCATTCTAGCTCCTCTTTCCTATCCTTCTCCTAAGCTAAAAGCTCCTCCCTTAGCCTTGTAACTCCTGGGTGTTTAAAGAAACCAAACAGTTAGCGCTAGATGACAAAAAAACAAAAAAAGAGGAGCTAAACTTGTTAGCGCCATAAGGAGGTGAAGTTATGAAGGAATTCCCGAAATCCTCAAGGAGGAGTTCTTTATAGGAACCACGTGCAGCAAGCCATTCACGCCTCACAATCTCATGCAACAGACCATACACGCTTCAGAGCATTTCACTGAAGGCCAGAACTTCAGAGATATGGGGGCTCAGTCAATGTACCCATTTAATTATTTCATGAAGTAGAGAAGGAGACTTCCCATGCCTTATATAGACCAGCCTAGCCTCATTAAAGAGTCTAGAAGAAATCCAATTGTAATTAATTAAATAGCTTGGAAGAAAACGAGGCTGACACACCCATGACTATGAAACATGTACAATAAGAAGTATGGCCTAGAGTAGATGAAACGACAGATTGAACACAAAGACTTTGACTGCACAGCAATCCACAAATGAAGACTTTGCCATCAAACTGCAACTCTTAACCCATAAAGCAGATTAAGAGTTGGGGGGCTAATGTTATGGGTATTTTTTAGACAAGGAGAAATGGGCTGGCCAAGGCCTAATAAGAGACAAGTCCAACCAGAAAGGGTTCAGATGCAGAAAGCATCAACTTGCCAACCACGAGCAGAGAACATAGGATGAGATCAAGATCCCAACTCGTTGAGGATGAACTCCAACTCACTAAGCAACGTGTGTGACCTTAACCACCTGCTAGCAGACTCATTTTGATTGAGCTCAAGTGCGAGACTAATCCTTGTATCTAGCGGATCACCAAACATGAGCTCAAACTACCAAGCGAGCTACCTCATGCATTGGGGAAGGGATGCCAAGTGTCTAGTTAGTACCTAAAGGCACATTCTCCAAATTGAAAAGTCAGCCTCCAAAATTAACACATTAGCCTCTATAATCCGATAATGAAATGCAAAGCATTTATTGCCCATCAGGCATTAAATAACCATAATGGCAAAAATGATAGCCTTACTATTTATCAAATTGCACTTATGACCTTCCCAGCTTTTATAAATAGGGGATAGATCATTGTAACAAGTAAGTGAAAACACATGTAGAAACCCTGCTAAAATAGTGAGAAAGCTTGTATATTGAAACTCTATTGCACTGAACAGAGAAACCATCACGTAAAGCTAATATAAAACTACCATAGACGTAAGAGTCACACCAAATTTAGTCGAACCATGATAAAAGTTTCTAGTGTTTATTGTTCTTCTTTTTCCCTTATCTCTTCCTTTCTCATACATACGCATTCATAACTTGCAATTTGGTTGTTTATAAACTTTTCCTGTTGATCAGTTTTCACCGCCAACATCCAAGTACCTTCATAAAATTAATGAATCAAGTCTTAAACTATTTTTAGAGGACTATGTGGAGATTTTTTCAAACTAATTTACAATTTAGTAATTCTTTCCATCCTCAAACTTATAGTCAAACTGAAGTTATCAACAAGACTTTGGAAAATATTAGTATAAGCTTTTGTAAAGGAATGCAAAAAAAAAGGGACTATCTTGCATAAGTAGAATTCGCCTACAACACTATTGTCAATAGGTCCACTGGAAAATCACCTTTCAAAATCATTTATGGGAGGATTCCAAAGCATACTTTAGATCTGTTATGGGTACTTTTTGGTATTACACAAAATGGGTTGGCAAAGGCCCAGCAGTAGATGAGTCCAAACGAGAAAAGCCCAGATCACTCAAGAGCTAAGATTGCTCAAGAGCACCAAATTGCCAGTTGCAAAGTTTAAGATCAAAGAGCAAGGCAAAAGCCCCAGCTCACTAAGAAACAAGCCCTAGTTTGCATAGTTAGTAGTCTGCATTATGTGAGCTCGTATCACCAAAAGCGAGCCCGTGAGTTTGATGTCACTAACCAAAGGCTAATAGCAACCCTAGATCAGGAGTCCCAGCTCATGGGATGTAGCATCTCGCCTAACTAAGAGCTTGCTATAGGTGAACCTGAAGCAAACACCCTTTCAGACCTAACTTATGGGACCAATCTGCGAGAAGCAGCCTACAAGGACCCACGCGCAGAAAGCAGTTTGCATAAGCCATACTTGTCACATACATTTATTATTTGATGTAATAGATTTACTACTTATGTAATTACATTTGTAACCTCCCAGCCTCTATAAATAGGAGGGGGAGATCATTGTAAAGTGGGCTAAAGAACACATATTAAAATTCTATAGAAATTTCATCAGATAAATAAAATAATACCGTGGACATAGGGATAGTATTATTTGGTTTTAGCCAATCCACATTAAAAAGTTTCTAGTGTTGATCTGGTTCTTCCTCCTTTTCCTTGCTTTAGCTATTTCTCTACATTTCTTCAATCAAAACATAGCCTGGGGATATAAGGACTACTCCTATTGATTGAGATTCAGGGCTTACCAAATTTCATCGTTAACATTTTTTGCACTAAAAGGAGGGCCTTATCTGTATTCTGGTTGATCTTTTGTATCTTGGTTAATTTTCTATTTAGCAACAATGGTTAAAGGAAGAATTACCAGAAGCTCAAACATTCTAGCTAACCAATTGGCAGATGCTCCCATTGTCAGTGCCACTACTGGGTTGCCCCCTGAAACTTGCTGCCAACTGCTGTTGCTCCCAGAACTAATGAAGTGCAGACAGGTCACCAACTCTAGTAAACATTTGAGAATATGGTAAGAGAGTTGGTAGATGCCGTTAAAGTGTTGATGCAAGCACAAACCTTGGGCATGTAAAAATAGGCCGAGATTACTATGCAACTTCAGCAACTGTGTGAAAAAGCCTAGAAGGAAAAGTTAAATAGGCAGATGCATCAGTGCTCTGACTTGGCTTGCTCCACCAATTAGAGAACGAGGTCAAGAGCTCACCAAACATGCAAGAACCATGATAGTCAATGACGTAAGGGGCTTGCATTGACCTGAAAGCTTGAACAGGTCCAACCAAGGAAATACTTTGGGTCACTTCTCCTATGATCCAAAGATAAAAGAATTGTTTGAGAGGCTAAAGCGACTAGAGGAACACCCTCGAGCTCAAGATGATCAAGCTCACGACAAGAGTAGCTCGCTATTCTCCGAAGAAATTAAAGTGCAGCCTCTCCCTCACAAACTTAAAGTTCTTATGATTCCACTATATGATGGGAATAGTGACCCATGTGACCACCTGGATGCATTCAATGTCCATATGGACCTTCAAACAACAGATCCTCTAGTTAAGTACCCTGTCTTCCCAACTACATTAGGAGGCATACCTCAAGCATGATTCAAAAGCCTCCTAGTTTACAGTGTTACTAGTTGGGAAGAGTGCAAAAATAAATTTATTAATCAATATCAAGCATTGAAAAGGCAACTCAGACCAGCTTTCCATCTCACAATGATCTTTTAGCATAAGCATGAATCACTGAAGGATTACATAATCAGATTCAGGCATGAGGCCAACTCCGTAGAAAATCCCTCAAAGGAGAATATCTTGACAAGGATCTCTGCAAGACTCCACAAAGATGGAAAGCTATATAAAACCCTGTACAAGTCCCTGGTAAGAGATCTGGCTGAATTTTATGAGCAAGCTACCAAATAGATCAGGTGGCATGAAACCTTTGGCATGAAGTCCAAGCAAAAGGATGAGGTGAACAGCTCCACTCAAAGCAAGAAGAGGAGTGATGATAGCTAGAAAGTTGACTCCAATATCTAGCTTGCAAAGAAAGCGAGAATTGAGCGACCTTGGCATCAAGGTCGCCATGAAAGGTATAGCATTTTATCTGACACTTACGATAAGATCTTCACTGTAGAAAGAAATAGGGAAGATTTTGGGAAACCTAAACCCTTAAGGCCCCCCAGCAAGTTCAGAGATATGAGTAAGGTTCTACACCTATCACAACAAGGTTAGGCATAACACCTTGGAATGTTGGGCACTTAAGGATGCCATAGAGGACCTCATCAAGAGAGGGCGTTTGGAAGATTACGTGGTCTAACCCTGTAGACTGCAACCTCAGCAACCCTAGTGGATCGCTAATCATGAATGGGGTCCTTCAATTAGGACCACATTTTAATGTTGTAATGTTGCGCAGAGGCTGATTAAAGCCCTTCAAATCTTTCTATTTGCTAACCTTTAGCAAAATGTTATGTAAGAAGAAAGTTATTCTGTGTTAACAAAGTCAAGCACAATTTCACTGCCAGCTTTTTAGCTGAGGCACCTTATGTGCTAAGTTCATTGCTAGCTCGTTAGCTGAGGCATGAAAGCACTAAAATAAACTCATTCTAGCAAGAGCTATAAGCTCGCTGAGGTGCTGAGGCACTAAAATAAACTCGTTTCCTACCTAATCAACAAGATTGCTAGTAGAGTCATTCATTTCCTACTTAAGCAACAAGATTGCTATTTCATTGAGCAACAAAATTGCTATTTCACTGAGCAACAAGATTGGTGTGGTATTGAGCAATAAGATTGTTGTTTCACTGAGAAACGAGACTACTGTGGATCTAAGCAATGAGATTGCTATTCCACTGAGAAGTAAGATTGCTATGAGACTAAGCAACAAGATTGTTGTTCCACTGAGCAATGGGATTGCTGTGAGATTAAGCAATGAGATTATTGTTCCACTAAGCAACAAGATTACTGGCAAGGACAAACTTATACCACCTACTAAGCAACAAGATTACTGTGGCGACACTCGCAAGGCACAGCTTGCATACGACCTATTACTCATAGCTCTCATGTGACCTACTACTAGGCATAGCCCTTATGCGACCTACTTATACACTATTTATCACTAAGACATTTTAATGCTTAGATTCATTAACAAATGTGATCAATTGGTTACCTAAACATCTCATTTTATTGTGATTTGTAGGAATTCATATTATCATCTATGATATGCAGAATATTCAACTCAATATTCAAGAATCATAAAGAAAAGTTCATTCATAAAAAGCCTCACTTAACGAGGTAAATTGACATCAAAAGATTCAAAGTACAGATCAAAACAAGGCTATGACTATTACATTTTGGGAATAAGACTGGTTCATTGGAGATGATCTCCAACCAGTAGGAGGACCAACGGGCATGCTTGCTTCTCAATCTTCTTCTTATTGTCCTCCTTGGCCAAAAGCTTCTTTCCAACTCTCCACCCAGCACTGAAAATTCAAAAGAAGCAAACAGATATGACTAGAAAGGCTGAACCCCACGGCATAACCATAAGGAAAAAATCCAAGATCTATACACGATCTCCTAAAGTCTTCGAAGAAGGATTGTCCATAAAGACTTCTTGTACAGTAAGCCACACACGCCTCATCAAAAAATAGATTATCAGAAACAAGGAGGGCTTAGCAAAGGCACCCATTAGGTCATTCTAAAAAGAAAAAAGAATTTTTCATGTCTTAAATAGACTGGCCTAGCTTTATCGAAGAGTCTAGAAGAAATCTAATTGCTCTATAATTAAATGGCTTGGAAGAAAATAAGGCTAACGCGCCTATGGCTATAAGACACATACAAATAGAAATATGGCCTGGAGTAGATGAAATGATAGGTTGAACGTAAAAACTTTGACTGCACGGCAATCCACAAATAAAGCCTTTGCCAGCAAACTACAACTCCCAGCCTGTGAAGCGAGCTGAGAGTTAGGGGGCTAATGTTATAGGTATTTTCTGGTATTGCACAAAATGGGCTAGCAAAGGCTTGGTAGCAAATGAGTCTGAATGAGGAAAGCCTAGACCACTCAAGAGCTAAGATCACTCAAGAGCACCAAATCACCAACTGCAAAGTTTAAGATTAGAGAGCAAGGTAGAAGCCCCAGCTCGCTAAGAAATAAGTCCCGGCTCACATAGTCAGTAATCCACCTTATGTGAGCTTGCAAGTTTGCCATCGCTAACCAAAGGCCAACAGCGACCCTAGATTAAGAGTCCCAGCTCGCGAGATGCAGCATCTCACCTAGCTAAAAGCTTACTATGAGTGAACCTGAAGCAGGCACCCTCTCAGACCTAACTTAGGGGACCAACCTGCAAGAAGTAGCCTACAAGGACCCATGCACAGAAAATAATCTATAGAAGTCAATTTGCAGAAGCCATACTTGTCACATACATTTATTACTTGATGTAATAGATTTACCACTTATGTAATTACATTTGTAACCTTTCAGCCTCTATAAATAGGGGGAGATCATTGTAAAGTGGGGTAAAGAATACATATTAAAACTCTGTAGAAATTTTATTAGATAAATAAAATAAAATCGTGGACGTAGGGACAAGTACTATCTAGTTTTAGCCAAACCACGTTAAAAAGTTTCTAGTGTTGATCTGGTTCTTCCTCCTTTTCCTTGTTTTAGCTATTTCTCTACATTTCTTCAACTAGAACGCAGCTTGGGTATACAAGTACTACTCTTGTTGACTGATTTGGTGCTTACCAAATTTTATCGTTAACAAGATCTGTTATCATTGCCTAAAATATCAGGATATAGTATTGCTATCAAACATATGGTTAAGAAGATACAAGCTGTACAATTGAAAGTTAAAGGAAAGCTTGAAGAATCAAATGCTAAATACAAATAGGTCACAAATAAACACAAAAGGCTAAAAGTATTCAAAGGTCACTTGGTTATCGTTCATTTGCATAAGAAATACTTTCTTATGGGATCCTACAACAAACTAAAGAAGAAGAAAGTAGGTCCTTGCAGAGTTTTAAGTAAGATCAACGACAATGCTTATATGATAGAACTAGAGTTCCTAACCATTTCTAATACCTTCAATATGGCTAATTTATGAGTATCATTCTCCCGATAAATTGCTATATCCAAATGCTAACTCAAGGACGAGTTTTTCTAAAGTGGAGGGGATTGTTATAGGACAAGAGTCAAAGAGTTAATAGGATTCTAGTATTATAAATAATGTAGGATTTTACATTTAATTTATTTTTGTATTGTTTAATTAATTTTTAGAGTTTGCTTTCTAGTTTATTTATTTATTAGAGTTTGCTTGTTTAATTAATATTCTTATTTCCCTAGTTTATTAGATGTCTCTTCATATTCCTAATAAAAAAAGATTTATAACTTTATAAATATGTAATTTAGCTTATGGGCAAAATATATTTTCATAATAATAATATTTCTTTCAAGTATTCTTTTCTCTAAAACCATCAAAGAGAATTTTTATCATCTTTTGCTATGTCAAACAGCCATAATACTATTTGAAACTCAAAAATTTGCTGTCTCCACAAACTTTAGTGAGCTTCCTCTGAAACTTGCTGCCTCCACAAACTTTGGTGAGCTTCCTCTGAAATTCAAAAATTTTGCTGTCGTCACAAACTTTAGTGAGCTTTCTTCGAAACTCCTTAAGTGGCATTGGCTCAAAGAGACAAGTTGGAAGCGATCGAGGGAGAAGCTCAGAGAAGCAAGTTGAAGCCCTCATGAAGATTTTGATGGAGTAGCTCAAGGAGAGTAGGCTAAAGACCTTCATGGAAGCTGTGTTAAATTGAGATGTCAATAAGGGTACTGACATTCTTTAAGTGGGGGAGAATGTTTCAGGTCAGCCTTGTAAATAGTTTGAGGGGGAAAACTTGCTTGATTTGATACAAAGCTTTGTGGAAAAATTAACCATGTATAAAAGTCTTATGACTCAAATTTAGGAACAATATGACCTATGTACTATTTTTTTTATTTTTCCTATTTTAGGGGTATTTCTATAATTTTGACATGATTTACTTGTCCACTGTGAGTAAAAAAGCACATGGTTACATTCTTTGCATTTTTATCTTTGCATCCATATAAAATAGAACAAAATCTCCATCCAAAGCTATGAGAAAAGACTTTATATTAACTCACAAAAAATGTATCCACTCTTACCATTTGTCTTTTGGCTCAAAATGCTTTTCCGGAGGGAAGTACTAGTAACTTGTTAAGAGTCCATTAGGTTTACAATAGGGCCTTATCGGTTGCTCATTTGGGCTCATTGAAACTTAGTCTAGGGGTCTAAGGAGTGTGTTGGCTTTAAGCCACCCCAACACATTTGAAACTATGTAATGAGACATATATTAATAAAATGAAGTTGTCCTTCTCCTTAAAAAAAAAAGAGACTTTTCTTGATACACACTAGAAGCTAATTATATGATGCACTCTTTGAGATTTTGTATGCACAGAGTGCTTCAACTACAAGCTCATATTTGCTTGTGGACATATTGTTCATAGGATTTTGGTTATATGAGTGATAAAATTCATAATGTTATATTTATTTGTCCGATTTAGCTTGAATTTATTGAAATGCTAGTGTGTTAGCTAAGAGTTGGCAACATGTACTATACAATTTTGAAATTTGTTTATTTATTTATTAGCTATGAATATGATGGATATCTAGTTCTATCAAGATGTTAGTCATCGTTACTAAAATTCTGTATCTAGCAGTTAATTTGCCATGAATTTCTTGGTTTTGTAATTTATTACATGGATTTACATTATTTTCCATAAGTTCTCAAGTGGTTTCACATTTGCTTTATTAAAATCTAAAAGTTGTTGTAATTTAAATTATTCACAGGTCTATACATCATCGGAGGGATAGAAGACAAACTTTACTATAAAGATATTTGGGTATTTGATGTCTGTACTAGTTCTTGACTCAGCTTGATATACGTGGTCAACAACCACAGGGGTAGTTTTCTCATACAACTATTGCTGCTGGCTATTTGTGGAGGGTATGTTCCAGCCATTTTAACTAGCTATTTTGACCACTGATCTCTCGATCTGATTGTTTTCTTTCATCTGCAAGTGTACAAGTCAAATTTATAAAACTACTAATTCGTTACTTATTAACAAACATGCTATTATATAACCCTTGTGCTTTTATTAATATGTGTTCATACTAGGGTCATCTTCTCCTAATGGTGGCATTCTGTGCAGAGCATATGCTGTATCATTATACTACGTACCACATACGCACACGCAGTGGTGGAATTGTTTTTTTTTTTTTTTGGTAAGGACAAGATTCTTGAACTTCGCTTGGTACATTGAAAATTTTTTAGAAAATAAATCATTAATAATTTTATAATACTATTTTTTTTAATGCTCTTTAAATTCATATTTTCTAACAAAGTAAATATTTTCTTAATTAGATTATTATTGTATCCTATGAAATTAGTTATGTTATACGAAAGTGAAAGTTAAGGTAAAAATTATATAAATATTTTTTGGTATGCTATAAAAATAACTATTATTTTAATTTTAATGAAAATATTATCTAATAAATAAAATCTAAGAAAGAAATTTTTCAGACTTGATCAATTTTTAAGTGAACTCGAAGTACGATATTGATATAAAATTCAAAATTATGAAATATAAGTATGCATTATTTATTTGAAAATGAGAACAAAGTTGATTCAAGATGTATTTACGATTATACTATGACATAGATAAAATTTTGTGGGTCTTTATATATATAAATATATATATATACTTGATTTAATATAAGTCGCTTGGCTTTTTTTTTTTGTAGTAAGTTTATAAACTTATACAAGACTCAATTATATTTGTAAGTTGTTGGTGGTATACATATTTAAAATTTATTTTAAATCATTCTTATAAACTAATAATGTTAAAAGATTTTATTTATAGCTTAACGTGATAATTTTATAAAAAAAAGAAACGAATAAAGAAGGATATTGCATAATATAAGTAATTAATAATCAACACTCAATTAATTTAAAAGAGAAAGTTTGATTTATATTTGCTATATGATAAACTCATAATTTTACTTAGTTAAAACCTCTACAACTACGGTAACATATTATCATATATTTGTGACCAACCATTTTTACAAAATTGAATTATTTTGACACAGGATTATAATTATTCTTTTATATATATATATATATATATATGTTTAGTTCTAATATTATACGAATTTGTTATTTGCAATAAATACGTAATTTTCAATGAAGCAATTTATCTCCAATTTAATATTAATAAATACATAATTTTGAGTGATTTTCTGAAAAAAAATCTAAATATTAGTGTAATTGAATTATCTATTATCAATATTTATTTAGTTTAAGCACTTTGTGCTTCATCTTAACAAATATTTATAAATTATAAAAAAGCTTGAATAATAATATTTATCTAGATATTTGCAACAAATTATCTTTAAGAACACTTGAGGTCTTATATTCTTGTTAAACAAAAAAAAAAAAAAAAGAGGTTCATTTACTCATGATCATTATTATTATCATTCAAATGTACCAGTATATATTTTTACTTCTATTATGCATCATCAATAATATTTATAATATTTCATTACTGAAAATTTAACATGGAAACTAATCCATAATTTTATAAATTAATAGCACTTATCTATCGTAACATAAAGGGCTTGTTTGAGAAACAGGTTTTTTGTTTTCAAAAACAGTTTTTTTGTTTTTCTGTTTTACAAAAATAAAAAAATCTGTTTGGCAACCTGTTTTCAAAAACTGTTTTTTAAAAACTATTTTCTAAAACTATAACTAAAAAACAGTTTTCAGAAAATAGTAAAATGATGTTTTCTCTTATTTTTGTATATAGCTGTTTTCATATTTTTTTAAAAATAAGAAAAATACCTATTTTCATTAATGATAAAGTTATAAATAATATTAAATATATTTTTTTCATCTTAAAAAATAAAAAAAAATACTTGTTTTCAAAATTTATATCCAAACAAGTTTTTTATTTTTTGGTTCTAAAAAAACAGTTTTTAGAAACAGTTTTTAAAAAATTATTTTTAAAAATAATAAAACAAAAACACCTGAAAACACTTCCAAACAGGC
>JANHAO010019821.1:0-13083 GCA_026873985.1 Saraca asoca
TCATGAGAGACAGATTAGGAAGATTTTTTACCATAAGGGTCAAAAATGTCTTAAAAATGCAATGAATAAGCTTAGGGCAGGTAAAAGTAAATGTGATTGGGTGTCTCCTTCCATTAGAGAGCAGCTTGATAGAATATGGGCTAGCCCAAAGTGGAAACAAAGGAGTGAAAAAGCAAATCAAAACAAGGCTGTAAATATGGGTGCATCTTCATACACTGGTGGGTCCATCTCTATAGCTGAGCATAGGAAGAGATTGGTATGATTTAATTTTACTTTATCTGATTTGAGATTACTATTTTTATTTAATTAATGATTAACATTTACTAATTTCATATTTGCAGAAATAAGAGTTGCAGAGGGAGCCTAGCGATTTTGAGATTATGGAGTGAACAAAGAAGTTGGAAGAGGGAAACTAAGCTTGCCAAAAGGCTACAGACAATGCTGTAAGTATATTTTTATTAGTATATTTGGTTTTACAATATGACTTATTTGTATTAAGCATTCAAATTTGTATTAACAGAATGAGTATCAATGGCTTTGAGGAGGAGGCACTAGTAGCGAGGGGGATAGCTCACTAGCAACTGACAATGCCCTATTCCTCCAACCTGTTGGGGGAAGGAAACAAAAGGGCAATATCTGGTCATAGGGTGAGTTAGGCCTTCTCTTTCTTTCCTCTGTAGGAGCATTATCTTCTTCATCTATGCCAGATAGTGCTGAGTTGATTAATTTAAGGGCGAAGGTTATTGCCCTTACAGTGGAGCTCATGGGCAAGGATGCACTCCTTGCTGACACGTGAGAGCAATTATAGTGTAATGAGCAGAGGATGGAATATTTGTATCAGCACCTACACATTGACCCTTCATCGATCAGTTCGTCTCCTGATGCCCAGCCAGCAATGTCCAAGCCCCACGGTCCAGCATCACACAATGCACAGCAACCTCCAGAGGAGCCATATGATGACTTTGATGCAGATGATGAATCTTAAGGTACATTAGTTTTCTACTTGATTTATATGTGATTGATTAGTTTTCTCCTTGGATTAGATTTGTATTGAGTTGGATTTATTGTCACATTTTTGGATTTATTATTACTTTGATTTGGATTTTTTTATGCATTAAATTTACTTTTAATGTTTAATTGATTGATTTTGTTATACACTAGAATTGAATGGGTCTTAGATTATATTGGATAGTATTGAATTGGATTTGTAGCACTTTTATGTAACAATCTGCTGTCAGTGACCAAGATAGTCACTAAATAAAGTGGCTGCAAAAACTATTTACTAGTTAGAAATCGAATTTGCTACTAATTTTTTTTTAGATTTTATTGATTTTGCGATCGAATTAGTGACTGAAAATTTCGGTCACCAACTTTTCCACTACTCAGTGACCAAATTGTCACCAAATATATGGTGGCCAATTCTTCCACATTACTCACATATAGCCACCGAAACTGTGACCAAATATTTGATGGCAATTACACAGTGACTAAATTGTGATTGAAAAATTCGGTGGCAAACAATCAAATGGCGACCAAATTTGGAGGAGCTTAGTGACCAAACTTGTCACTATGTATTTCAGTCGCTAAGTTCTGCTACTGAATTAAGTTCGGTCGTTGAATGTACTACGACTGAGTGTTTAGCTACTCCTTTTTTTCAGTGACTGTTTGATCACTACACCCATTTTTTATCGCTAAACTGCCTTTTTTTTGTAGTGTATGATGATGAGACTTTATTTGGCTTGTTTATTTAATCAAATAAATCACGCTCACATCAATATATTTGTCTATTTAATAAACAAGTCTAATCTGTTTAACTTTAGAAACGATTTGTTGACCTATTAGTTCGGTCTGTTTAACTATGTGTATATTATATTATATATATTCGCATATATTATTTAATAATTATTTTTATATTCATTTAAAAATATGATTTTACAATTTTAACTTTAGTATTTTGCCTTCATCTAATACTATTAATTTTATTTGATGAAAATAGAAACAAAATTTTCTTATTTATATAAACAATAAACATAATTATTATCAAATTAAATCATTCTATTAATTTATCATCATCATATTATTAAAATCAGTAATGAGAAATCAAAATAATTAATGTGTAAAGAAAATTATATTTGAAAATAATTTTTGGAATGAAGAAAAGGGTAAACTTTATAAAAATATATTTACAAAAATTTAGTTCATAATAAATTTTATTTTAAAAATATTTCCTCAACTTAATTATCTTTATTGCAATTCACATTTCAACTCAGGCTTAGGTCAATTATTTTTAACTCAGTGTTTATTTAAATTTATTTATATGTTCTCAAACTCAACTTGATTTGATCTGCCAGTAAATTCGAATAAAAAGAATATATTTTGTAATCAATATTATCATTTAATTTTTTAAAATAAAACATCATTGTGTATATTATAGAAAATGTTGGAGTAATATATCAAAAGAAATAATAATTAGTAGTAGAGTATGTTCAAGTGTGAGCACGCACAGTATGTATATATTACTATTGGAATAGTATATGAAAAAAGCCAACAATAATAATAATCAGTAGGAAAGCTCGCACAGACAGTATGTATGTATTATTGTGTACGGGGATTATAGACATATAGTACGCAAGTATCTAATTAATTTATGGGGAAAAAATTTAGTCCTACCCACCATGGTAATGTTTTAGTCCTAGTTTTCTTGTATTACAGAACTCAAGGATCAAACTAATTTAATCCTTTTCAGACGAAATACAAAATGCGTTGAAAATTTAATATTATATTATAGGAGGTTTTAGTAGTACTCAAATCCTATGCAAATTATTATATGTGTATCAAGTATCACTGGTACATAAACACATTTATATATTAATTATTTCATAAATATCATGTGAATTTTGATATTGACATCTATCTGAGTGGCATTATAGATAAGAATAATTCACATTATTTTTTTACCTAACGAATAAAACAAGAAATGATGTCAATTTTTAATATATAACCAATATATTTTTATTTGAAAATTTTTTTTTACACATCAATTGTTAACAATTGATGTCTTTAAATGGACGTCTTTTCTTAAAAAGAAATTATTGCTAACTACATTTTTATAAAAACCTATTGCTACTTATACTTTTACAAAAACAACTATCAAACCAAAATCTACAATCACCCAACACAATATCAATTTCAACAACTTCAAACATATTATTGGATCAACAAAATATTTAAGGTATTACAAAACTAATTAAAATCAAAATATGTCAAATTAACAATAAATTAATACATTATTCTATTAAATTGAATTGGAGAAATCCTGGCTATTGATATCGAATTGTTGGTAATTTCTTTTTGAGTTTAAGAGCTTTGATTTCCTTCATAGTATTGCAAGATTATATAAAACTAATATGTTAAAATCAAATAGTTGCCAATATATACAATAAACACATAATCAAATATATGCATATAAACTAAAAATTAAATAGTTACCTACATATACAATTAAACACATAACCAAGTATAAACATCTAAACTAAAAATTATATAACTAATTACCTACATATATACTAAACACATAGTATATTAAGTATAAGTAGGGATAGCAGAATGGATAGATATCCATGAATCTATTCATGTCTATGTCAATCCGAATTTATTTATAATATTTAGCGGGTCAAATGGATGGATGAAATGCAATGCTAATCCGTTTAATAAAATGGTTATTAAAGATCCATCCATGGATATCTATGACCTATTCAACTTTATTTTCATTTAAAACTCAAAATAAATATTTTTTAAAATAAAAAGTCTTATAGTAAATTAAATAAAAAAAGATAAAATTAGAAATCTCAAAATCCTAATATAGTCGCACGTGTAGATAGACTTGGCAATTGTGACACATCTATATCCATATTTGTTATAACTCATCTATATTAGTTTTTGGATAATTAAGAGTTAGTTCATTATTGGCACTGTTAATTAATAAGTGTCATATTGGGTTAATCCTTAGATAATTATTTATCTATTTATATTTATATTTAACATTTTAATATGATAAAAAAGACAATATATTTAGCATTTTTTGTAGGATAAAAATTATGATATATTTAACATTTTAATCTTTATAAAGATACATGCAAAAATTTTCTTAAAAATTAATTAATATTTGTTTATGTAATATATTCAACTTTAATTTTTTTAGTTTAAATATTATTGATCAATTATTTATTTTAGTAAATTTTTAAGTTTTTTTCAAAAGAGCCAATTTCAAAAAAGAAGTACTCTTTTTTTTTTATTCTAGATGTTTTAAATTTAAAAAAATTTCAATTTCAGGTCACATTTATTCAATTTTCATTTTTATACATATTGAATATGTAATATGCAAAAAAACTTTAAGATAAAAAAGGGAAAGTATGAAAATAAAAAATATTTTATTCTTAGTTTGTTAGTTCTTTCTTCGATTTGCTAGTGTAGATAAAATATTTTTAAAACATGATTTAAAATTTTAATAGTAAAAAATTATTGTTTTATTATAGAGTTAAAATATAATTTAAAATTTTAACAGTAATTTTTTTAATAGTGATAGTAAACTATAATTATAATGGCATAAAAAATAATGAGAGACTAATAATGATAGAATAAAATAATATAAAAATAATGATTGTTAAATAGATCAATATATTGATTAGGTTTGACTTTTTATATATAGGTCATGGGTTAATCTATGACCAATATAAAATTTTAATTAGGTTATAAATAGATAAATGAGTCATTATTAATCCATCCATTATTGACTTAATCCAAATTCATCCAAACCATCCATTTACCACCCTTAAGTATAAGCATGTAAATAAAAAATTATATAGTTGCCTACATATACAATAAATGAATAATTCGTTACTTTGAGTTTTTCTTAATTTTTTTTAGAAGAATCTTTAACCTATATTCTTTCACCATGATCATATTACATGTAGAACTCCTCCAAATTACCTTCACCATTCACTGAAGGTAGTCCTAAAAGGAAAGGAAGGGTCTCCTTAATATCATTACTTATGTCTTCTTCATCTTTATTATCAACAATTTGTCTTTTGCTTTAAAGATCTATAGACCACTTCTTATTAGTAAGTCTGTGAGATAAAAAACTTATTTTTCTTAGGATGCCATTATGAATAGTTTCCCTTTATGATCCTCCCTATTAAGATTCATTAATGTGAACCCTAACTCATCAACTCAGATGCCGTTGTTATTCTCAACCCATTGACATTGAAACACGGACACCTTGAATTTGATTTAGTCAAGCTCCCGTATGTCTTCGATGACCCTATAATATGACATATTCTCGTATACAGGGTTTTTATCTTTGGAACTAGAAACATGCATTGACTGAGCGACCAAAGTAACCCCACTATTTTGCGTAGTGCTCCTATCATCCTGTTCCTTTGTGTGAAAAGAATATCCATTGATGTTATATTCATGATAAGATAAGACCTAAATGCAAGGCCTATGGGCTAACCATCTTGTAGTCTCAGAAACATCTTTTAGTGTTTGTGCCAATGATAACAAACTCAGTTCTAGAACCAAGTGATAAAGGCATGGTTTTGTTTAGCTTGTATCAATTATTAATTCTTTCCATGATTATGCTCTTTTCTAAGGGTCATATGCTCGTCCAAATAAAGCTCTACTTCTTCACTATTATGAAGGATGTAAAAGTGTGTTTGTATCCACATTTCACGACTAATACTTACCACTTAGGTCCCCAATATACCCTTACCTATGGTTTTTTCCCTCTTAATGAGACTTAGGAACTCTGATAACTTATGTATTTGATAAGTATTCACTATAGAACTTAGCAACCTCTTTAGTTATGTAGCCTTTAACAATACATCATTAGGCCGATGTCAATTCCTCACATACCCTTTTAGGATTTTCATGTATCGCTCAAATGGATACATCCATTTCAAATAAACCAATTCATAGAGTTTTATCTCTTTCACCAACTGAATAATCAAATGCACCATGATGTTAAAAAGGGAAGGTGGAAAATACATCTCAAGTTAACATAGTGTAACAACAACTTCACTTTGCAAGTCATCCAATTTCTTAGATTCATCGACTTTGTTATATATTGCATTAAAGAAAAAACAAAGTCTAGTATCAGAGTGTCTCACATGTTTAGGCAATATTGATAGGATTAATAGTTATTACATTAAAGTATGACAATCATGAAACTTCAAACCAGCTAATTTCAAATCTTTCATTGAAACAAGGCTTTTGATGTTTGAAGAATACCCCTACAATACCTTAACACCATGTAGACACTCATAGTAACTTGTTTTCTACTTTGTAGACATAGTATGACAAGCTGGAGGCAAATACGTACATTGACATTTCTTTTATGGTGCTAATTGCTTTCATATTGCCATTTCAACTAAGTCTTGTTTGGCTTTGACCCCATCCTTGGTCTTACTCAATATGTTCAAAAGCATTCTAATGAAACTATCATAGATGTTTTTCTCCACATGCATCATATCAAGATTATGTCTCACAAACAAGATTTGCCAATATAGAAGATCAAAGAATATGGACAATTTTTTCCATGAAGTCTTATTACTAGTAAGTGTATACGGTTTACCAACATTAATATTTTTCACCCGTTCATAAACTTGGTCCTCAGTTAATGACATTGGAATTTTTCCCTCCTCTGGTGACCCATTGAAAGTCATTCTTTGCTTGCAGTAATGGTGGGATTGGGGAAGAAATCTTTGGTGATCGAGATACACTATCTTCTTTCCATACTTAAGTTGACAAGAAGATGTTATTGTTCCCACAAATAGAGCAAGCTTTCCTTTAACATTGTATCTAGACAAGTTTTTGTAAGTTGGGAAGTCATTTATTATGTTAAAGAACAAGACATGCAATTGAAAAGATTCTTAACGATATGCATTAAACACTAACACACCCTCATCCCACAACATCCTTAAGTCTTCAATAAATGATGCCAAAAAGATATCTATATCATTTCCTAGTTGTTTAGTGCCCAAAATCATCAATGACAACATTATATACTTACACTTCATACATAACTAGGGAGGAAAGATTATAAACCACCAATAAAATGAAACATGTGTTATGTTTTCTACTTAGGTCACCATGAGGGTTCATTCCATCTATACAAAGTCCAAACCTAAGGTTTCTTGCTTCACTACCAAATTCAAGGAACAATGAATCATGTATTTTTTAATTGAGGAGAATCAACATGATATCAAAACTTATCATCAGAAATCATCTAGTCTGCATGCCATGTTAAGTTCTTGGCATCTCTTACATTAACAAACATGCGTTTAAAACCTTGGTATTATTAGAAGATACTATAACACCTTAGTCGAAGCTCCTTTATTTTTCATGACATCATTTTTCTTCAATTTGTAATGTGATGCCCCACATTTTGGACACTCATGTAAACTTTTATACTCCTTTCAGTATAATATACAATTATTAGGGCAAACTTATATCTTCTTATACTCCATACCCATTGGGCACAAGATTTTTTTTTTGCCTTGTAAGCACGATCCGAAAGTTCATTACCATTAAGAAGCATATCTTTCAACACTTCAAGTAAGGCTGTGCAACTCTTGTCACTCCACCCATTTCCCACTTTCAACTTAAACAATCTCAACACCATAGACGATCTTGTAAATTTAGTACAACATGAAACTTTTGTGTCTATGATCAATCCTTGAATTAAATGTAAGTGTCCATTGGATTGAAGCTTTTCCAGTTTAAATTTTTTTTCTATATTTAATTTTCTTGTTTATGTTTATGCCTATTGTCTATTTTCATATTTTGAGCAGTTAGTCAACAACCCACATGTCTTTTACTTTTATACACTAGATTAACTACTAGTCCTTGTGGATTGACCTAGACTCATCCTATTATGAGCTAGGGAAGTTCAATATATTATCTTTGCCAATTTTGACACCTGTCACATATTCATCATGTATACCCTTTATTCATGCCATAAATATATAAATGATCTTTTATTTCCTCAACTTTCATTTCTTAACACAACAACATCTCACATAAGGACACCTAATCAGATCATTAATGTTCACAATTATTGACGGTAAAATCCAATCAACGAGTGTGAGTCCAGTGTTACTCTAACCTATAAGCTGAAGAGATGAGTCAAGAGAAGAAACAGAAGAAAAAGAGGAAGAACAGCAAACACTAGAAGCTTTTATCATGGTTTGGCTAAAGCCAATCGGTCCCTACGTCCATGGCAAGTTGTATTAGCTCTTTTATAGAGGTTTTTCGTTTGGTTCAACGGAGATACAAGGCTAAGTTACAGTTCCAATAGAGTGTCTGCATATAGTTTTTCACTATATCTTTTACAATGGTCTCTTCCCCTATTTATATAAGAGGGGAGGGTTATAAGTGTACTTTAACAGATAACAAAATGATTATTTTCATTGCACTGGGCAATAAATGCTTGGCATTTGATAATAAATATTGGGCAAATCATTGTCGGACTGTTGGGGGCTGATGTGCCAATTTTGGAGGCTAACCTATCAATTGGGAAGATGTGCTCTCAGCGATGACTAGGCTTCTATACTAGAGCTCAGCTCATTATCATAGCGACATGAGCCTACATTGGATGACCTACTCGTCATGGACTGGTTTCGTTGTTGAGTCCACTTGGGATAAGTCTATTGAAGAGTGGCCTCAGCGTTGTGTCCCACTCAGTAAGCCAGTGCATTCCTAAGTGAGCTAGGCTTCTACATTGAGCCCTTCTTACGTCCTTAGTCTGTGAGTAACGAGCTGGCATTCTGCTGAGCAACCTTAATGGTCAAGTGATTTGGGCCTCCTTTTCAATTAGGCCTTGCTTCTTATTAGGCCTTGGCCAGTCCATTTCGGATGATTCAAAAAATGCTCATAACATCAAGCCCCCAAACTCTCAGTTCACTCTATGGACTGGGAGTTGTACTTTGCTAGTAAAGCCTTTGCTCATAGTCTGTAGCATTGTTAAGTCTTTCACCTACAGTTCCACATTTAGTCAAAAGCCTTTGCTTGTAGCTTGCCATGTTGTCATTTCGGGTTTCAGTCTTTCACTTTATTTATATCAAGCTATGCCTTCCATCGTGGATGTCTTCCAACTGTTAGTGTAATAGTCTCGTCTTATTTTGGGTCATCCGATTTGATGCTATGGAATGCCCTCTGGATTCTTTGGTGAAGTCGGGCTTGTTTATATAAGGTGTAGGAAGTTCCATCCTCCCCTTCATAAGACAAGCAGAAGAGTGCACTGAATGGTCTCCTTGTGTTTTCAAAGTTTTAGCCTTCGGCTACGTGCTTTAAGGTGTGTATGGTTCACTGCATGAGAATGTGAGGTGTGAATGGCCCACTGCACGTGGTTCTCACTGGGTATTCTTCCTCAGGAACTTTGGGAACTTGTCTATAACCTCCTCTTGGGGATAATAAGTTTTGCTATCCCTTTTTTGTTCTTTTATCCTCTGGCAAGCTGATTGCTCAATTTCTGGCTATGGCCAGGAGTCACAGGACAGAGGGAGGAGACTCTAGCTTTGGATGAGGCTTGGGCAGATGAGCTAGAATTATCCAGTTCACTTATTGGTCTCATGACTTACCGTGGCTCAGTTTTCTCAATTAGGTTTTGTTATCCTCTTATCTAGTGGTGTCGAGTGCTTCTGGGCCTCCGAGCAACTTGATAAAGTTAAAGGATGCTTCCTTCGCTCATGAGGACTGGGCAAATTCATGCAGCCTTTCTGCTTGCACCTAATGATATTCTTCTCCCTTTAGTTTGGGCAAAGGAGGAGCTGGGGTAGTTCCTTCTGCATATTATGGCTGCACACTTGTTGGCATTTAACCTTTCCTTAGTTGTAGGCTTGCCTTATCTTGTATTCTCGATCCTTTATGTAGTTTTACCTCATTGAAAGAGATTTTATAATGAAACTTCGTCTTTTATCATTCTTTCTGAGTGTACCATAGTAGCAACCTGGCAGGTCACAGCTAGCCCCGCCAGTCTCTACAAATCACATCTCAGTAAAAGTTAAATGAGTGCTTATAGAGCCAATCGACTTCAATAAATATTAATGTGGCTAAAGTGGAGGGACTCTAGTCAATAAGTTTTGATAAAAGAATATGTGCCATGTTGCATGATCAATTAATTATATCATCTTATTCCAGTTGGTAATGAGATTGACATCAGTGTGCCTTTTGTTGACCATAAGTCTGGGCACTGGGGTGCTTGAGTGTTTTTGTCAATGTGAGATGAGGTGTTTATGTAAGATGCATGGGCACATCTTAGCTCACGCAAGAGTTTGGTGATGGCTAGCACTCTTTGGACGTGAGGTTTTGTATTGTCCCTCGAACCCGACCGAGCGAACCTCGATCATTGAGTGAGTGTACCACATAAGAGTTTGGTGCTTGAGGCACTTCTTTGATATGGCTTGAGCAAGGGTTTGGTGCATGGCTAGCACTCCTTGGACATGAGGTTTTGTATTGTTCCTTGAACCTGATCGGGTAAACCTCTATTGTTGGGTGAGAGTACAACCAAGAGTTTGGTGCTTAAGGCACTTTTTGGACATGACTTGCGTAAGGGTTTGGTGTATGGCTAGCACTCCTTGGATGTGAGGTTTTGTATTGTCCCTTGAATCTGATTGGGTGAACCTCAATCATCAAGTGAGAGTACTGCATAAAAGTTTGGTGCTTAAGGCACTTCTTGGACGTGGCTTGCATAAGGGTTTGGTGCATGGCTAGCACTCCTTGGAGGTAAGGTTTTGTATTATCCCTTGAAGGTGAGAGTACCGTGCAAGAGTTTGGTGCTTGAGGCACTTCTTAGATGTGGCTCATGTAAGGGTTTAGTGCATGGTTAGCACTCCTTGGACATGAGGTTTTGTATTGTCCTTTGAGGCACTTCTTGGATGCAACTTGTGCAAAGGTTTGGTGTATGGCTAGCACTCCTTGGACACAAGGTTTAAGGTCTCCTCGTACAAGAGTTTGGTGCTAGAGGCACTTCTTGAATGCGAGCTCTTGGAGTTGATAGTCATGGCTCGTTGCTCGTGAGCTATAGCTTCATGAGTCACTTGGCGCACTTCCACTTGCTCCGTAAGTGACTTTTTGATTTTCATGGCTAGGTTGGCATGATTACTCCTATTTAGGTGCAAGTGCACGCTATTGTTGTTAGTCATTTGCTGGCACTTGCCAAACCATTAGATCATGGGTAGTTGATAGGTTTCCAGATCCAACGGTGAGGATGCTTGCTTTATAAGTTGGAGGGACTTATTTTTTCCCCCTTATTTTCCATTTGAAACTCAAAGTTCCAGAGCTCTCTCTGCACGTTTCCTCCACCAAACATTGCAACTGCATTCCATCTTCTGCTACTACCAGTGTTGTTTCGATTTTGACTCACCAAAAAAGCATTCTCGTGCATAGTCTCAGATCTTCTGCTTCAGTTAGTCATGGTAAGTCTTCCCCTACTTTGTTGTTCCTAGATTTCTCTGCTCTACAATTTGAAAAGCTTGTTTGTCTATCATTGTTTGAGGAATGAGAATGCTGGTTAGGGTTGATTGCTTGTGAATTTCTTTTCTGTCTGATTTGGTTCGTTCAGTTAGTTCCGCTAGCAGACTCTAGGTTTTTCGATCACTATTTTGAGTTTAGTGTTAACCATTTAGATTTTGAGATCCTATTATTGAGGTTTTGCCTATTATAGTTTGAGTTGTAGATGGGTGGTCCGGGGTGTTCATGGCCTACATAGGAAATTATTAGTCTCAGCTCTTTTTGATAGGGTTCACCCATAGCGACTTGATCGGTCTTTTCCCCTCTTTGTAGATGGGCATAGGTCATGGATGCCGCCATCACCAAACTAAGGATGGAGAAGATGAACCCAGTTCATGAGGCCAAGACATTAGGCAGGTGCGTCATCTCCACGAAGTGACTTCGAGAAGTGGCGAGGTTGCTCAGGACTTCACTGTTCATCCTGGTTTACCTGGGGGTCATAAGACCACTGTAGATTTGTAACCTTTAGCTCGTCATGCATTTAGCATGCATGCTTCATTAGTCTGCTTTTGCAACCTCTAGTCCATAGTCTGGTCATATCAAATTCCCAAGGGATGCAATCTCATAATGCCTTCTCCAGAATATAACACAGCCTACTCGCTTATGGGGTTCATTGCTATTAGCTTCTTGCATCTTATTGCAGGACTTTGGTTTCTAATACACCCTTTTATAATCAATTTTCTAAATAAAGTGAGACTTAGTCCTGCTTAACTCACTCCAAATTCCTACACCTAGCTCATCTCTTTGGCATTAATCTATTTGGGTAATGGACTCCTACCGCCATCGATCGGGGTTTTGTGTTACTTGTTTAGCCTCAAGTGTGTGAGTGTATCAAATGGGCTCTATTATCTCATTGCTTGGCTGATGGAGCACAAGAAGATCCTACCACAAGGAGACGCCAAGGGGAGATCTAACGTTGGGCACAATAAAACTCATTAGTTCTACATTTCATGCCCCTCTCTTCGTGACCTCAAAAATTTTAGATTTGTTGTTACACCTAGTAAGCAAGCCCAGAGTTATGAGTTCAATAATTTATTCACATGAATTTCTAATTGACTTATCTTATTTTGCAGATGGGATTGGCAGGAAGCCCACTTTGCGAGCTGAAGATCTGGGAGTTTTAGACCGATTCACTAACTTAGAGGATCTCAAAAATGACTTTCACTTTGTTGAGGACCTTCTTTGTTTTCACAAGCTTGCTTCAACAAAAGGCATCGAGCTTATAAGGGAAATAGGCATTTGTTGAGTAGTACCAGCTCCTCTAGCCAATTTTTTAGATTATGATAGGTTAATGGAGCTTATCCTTTGGTGACCACCTTCTAATGACGAGGAAATTTCTCTGGACCTTGAAGTGATCATAGCCCCCACTACTGAGAGTCAGCCTTTGGCCTTAGGAATAGCTCCTTCATAAGGAGCACTTCCTGCTCCCCAGTGATAACTCTATGAAAATAGAGTTATCTTGATGTTCCTAGACTTGAATTATTAAAGTATGAGAGTGATTTCTTTTAAATAAGT
>JANHAO010019822.1:0-13072 GCA_026873985.1 Saraca asoca
CGTCTTCCTAAAAAGCTAGATCAGTTTTCTTGAAGGACAATTTTCTTTTCCTCCTTTCATTTTCAAGTTGTCTTTTTAGGTAGACTAGGCAATCTGGTTTAATGTGTTTAGATTTTTTACATTCAAAACATGTAGGAGTAGTGTTGACAGAGTTTCCTTGATCAGTCTTGCTCTAATTTCTTCTTTGAGGAGCTGCTTTCCTCTTTTCTTTACTCTTTTTTTCTCTTAGAATTCTTTGTAACTTTTTTCTTAGCAAGGCCATATCTTTTTTATCATCTGCATTTGCATCACTTTTTAATTCTTCATCATCAGATTCAACTATCTTTGTAGCCTTTAGTGCCAAAGTTCTCTTTTTCTTGTTATCACCATTCTTTTTATATCTCTTCAATTCTAGCTCATGCTCTTCTAGATCCTTATAGAGCTCCTAAATGGTTAGCATACCTATCTTGAGTGATTTCTTCATGGCAGTCACCTTTGGTTACCATTCTTCAGTAAGAGACCTCAAAATTTTGTGTACTAAATCTACATTATCAAAGGTTCCTCCAAGCAACATCAAATGATTAGTGATAGCAGTGAATCTTTAGGTGAGACCTTTGATGGATTCACTTTCCTCCATTTTGAACATTTCATATTCAAAGACTAAAACATGCACTTTAGATGCCTTAACCTATGTAGTCCCTACATATGCTACTTCTAAAGTGTTCCAAATTTGTTTAGTAGTAGTGCAATTAGAAATCCTTTCATATTCATTAGGAGAAAGTGAGTTGGAGATAATCCATTTAACTTTAGAGACAAGAAGGTGCTTCTTCCTTTCCTCCTCTATCTATAAAGATTTAGCCTTAGGTTTTATAACTCCATTTATCAATGTTTGTGGTGGATCATAGCCATCTTCTATAATTTTCCCACATGTTTATATCAGTGGCTTTAAGAAAGTCTCTAATTTTTTGTGTCTAATAAGTGCAGTGATGTCCATTAAAACCAGGTGGCTTGTTCAAGGGTGGACATTCAGGCAATAATATAAAGCTAGAATCTATTCTCTTTAGAAAAATAGAGTGTATCAAGAGCCAAAGCTTTAATACCAACAGTTGGTCCCAAAAATTAATGATCTTACCCTTTTTACAAATGTAAAATATATATACTCTTTTGACTTTAAGATAGGATTATAGTTTTACAAGATTTATCAAAGAAACTCTGTTGGACAATCAAGATTATATTAAAGTAACTGGTTAGATGAAATGTTGAGTTTTAAAGATAGATTATTCAATTAGGCAAAACTGTAATTTAAAACCAAATAATAGTAATATCAAAATTGTAGTGAACCAATATTGCAGCAAAACATCAAAATTGTAAATGCAGAAAGATAAATGCATGGAATTATAAAGAATAATAATGACACAAGGATTTTTAAAGGGCTTCAACTTCAACTGAAATCGCAATTGAAGTCTATATCCACTAGATCAATCATCAATCAGATGACCACTTTTATTAATAACCACAAGAATTAATCAAGTTCCTGCACACCAGTTTACAATACAAGATTTAACTGGGCTCTTGCTTACCTATTATACAAGATTTAGCTGGGCTCTTGTTAACCTAGATACAAAAATTCTTTAATCTCATATAGACTATGATCAACCTCATAACCTAGAGATATTCTAAGAATTCATTACGATCTTCAACTAGCTGTAATCAAGCTCATAACTAAAGAAGATGCAAAAGGAAGATCAACTTCTTCCTTTGTATCTCCGATTTCTATCAACCTAGAAATCTAAAATGAAATCAAGTAGGGTAAGAAATACAATACCACTATTTAAGATGAATATCTCAAATATCTAATATGAATTCTTCACAAACTTGATTCAAGATCCTTTGAATTGATGAGATATATTGAGGTAATGATTAATCTAGTTCAATTATGATAAATCTCTATTTTTTGCATTTGAAGAATTGTTATAGTTATGAAACTGATTGAGTTTAAAATAAGGTTAGAGGTATTTATAGTTGTTGTAACCGACATTTGAAAAATAACTAATTTTTAGTTTATAAATTGATTCATGAATAAATTTGTAATGGTCACCAACTAATGAATTGATTTGTAAATTGATTTGTCCATAAATATCATAAAGAAATTCTTGATTGAATTGATGCAAGAATCAAATCATAGTATTATATGAACAGGTCTTGAATTGATTATCTAATCGATTTAGGAAAAATTCCTAACTTCTGGCAAAAAATATTTTCCAAAATTTTTCTTCATAAATTGATTCAAGTACAGTTTCACAAGATCTTCAACATGAATTGATTCGTGAATCGATTCACACAATAAAAAATAGTTTTTATAAAACTTGTACTTATAAAAGATCATTTGAAAACTTTGTTTGAAAAATATTTTATTTTAACTCACTTCAAGTGATTTATTTTTACCTTAATGTATCAATTATAAGAAATTTGGTTAAATCAAAATTGATTTGAATTCACTTACAAAAGATCCTAGTAAAAATAAAATAATTGCTAAAATTATTTATGGATCTCTTGAATCTCACACACTTTGATTCTACAAAACAAGTAACAAACACTAAAAAATATTATCATATTCAAATTTGTTTTCAACATCAAATCCAAGGAAATTATATAGCAAAGCAATCACACTAGCTAGGTTAACAATCTCCCTAGTAAGGCTAACCCTCCTTTCATTCAATAGATAATGCTCTTTTCAATGTTTACTAAAGGGATAGAAATAGAGAAAATAGGACATAAATTAGTCTTCAAATTTCTCCAAAAAAAAAACCGTTTTCAAAAACCTTAATCTGGTTGAAAACAAAATAAACCAGATGAACTATCTTTCTGAAGAACTAAACTTCAAAAACATAGAACAACAATTGGCCACTCCAATTGTCCAAAATAAAATAAAAATTTTAGAAAAAATATTCAAAGTCAAGTCTATTCCAAAATGCCTAATGCATTTTGGAAGACAAAGCAAAATATGGTAGATTTACCATATGAAAAAGATTTTTCTAAAAAACAAATTCCAACAAAAGCTTGTCCTATTCAAATAAATCAAGAACTTCTAGACTATTGCAAAAAGGAAATAGACGATCTCTTAGCCAAAGGGATTATCAAAAAGTCCAAAAGTCTCTAGTCCTATCCTGCTTTTTATGTCAATAAAAATGCAGAAATAGAATAAGGAACTCTGATACTTGTAATCAATTACAAACCTTTAAATAAAACACTTCAATAGATTAGGTATTCAATCCCAAATAAAAAGGATTTGCTAAATCATTTGAATTTAGCAAGAATATTTTTCAAATTAGACATGAAATCTAGTTTCTAGCAAATTCAAATAAAACCTAAGGATAGGTGCAAAATAGCATTTACAGTCTTATTCAGACAATACAAAGGGAACATAATGCCATTTGGATTGAAAAATACCCCTCAGAATTTCAAAGGATTATGAATGATATTTATAATCTCTTTACAAATTTTATTATTGTCTATATTGATGATGTTTTGGTTTTTTCCCAAAACATAAATCAACATTTCAAACACCTAAATATCTTTCTAGAAAGTACCTAGAAAAATGGTCTTGCAATTTTAAAGAAAAAGATTTCTCTTTTTCAAACCAAAATCAGGTTTCTTGATCATCATATTTTTTAAGGAACCATTTCTCCAATTGAAAGAACAATTCAATTTGCTGACAAATTTCCTGACCAAATTATTGATAAACCCAATTACAAAGATTTTTTGGATGTTTAAATTATGTCTCTGATTTCTTTCTAAATTTATCAAATTTTCATCAGCCTTTGCGTGATAGGTTGGAAAAGCCTCCACCTCCATGGATGGATTTACATACAAATATTGTTAAAAGAGTCAATTACCAAGTCAAAAATTTGCCATGTTTACATCTTAATAATCCTTTAGCCTATAAGATTATAGAGACAAATGCTTTTGATTTAGGATATAGTGGCATTCTTCAATAGATTCAAAATGATAGGGAGCATATAGTTGCATTTACCTCCAAACATTGGAACCGTACTCAACAAAATTACTCAACTATCAAAAAAGAAATTTTATTAATCATTTTATGCATCCAAAAGTTTCAAAGTGATTTGTTAAATCAGAAATTTACAATTAGGGTAGATTGCTAATCTACCAAAGATGTTTTATAAAAGAATGTAAAAAATTTAGCATCTAAACAAATTTTTACAAGATAGTATCCTTATACCATCTAAGGAGTCTGGCTAGGAATTTCTCTTTCTAAAAGGGTTTATTGCTATCAGCTCTAGAGTATATTTGCTTAAAGAAGGTGTCTTTGTACCATCTAAAGTTGCTAAGGGTTTTACACCTAAGATTTGAAAGTAATTCTACTGATTTGTCTTTCCATAGGCTAGGGTCTCCTATAAAGTGTTTGGTTATGGTGTAGATTAAGGTATTTACAGCATTAGGATTGGGTCTACCATCAAATCCTAATATAAATTCTCCTTGACTATCCGATTTGAGAGCACTATGGATTTCTTATCTTTTTGAGTTGGTAAGCTGATCATCACACTAACCTTTAAGTTAGCTAGTAAATCTGGTAATTTAGTTTATGGTAGGATGTAATGAAGACATGACAGTGTAAATGGGATACATTTATCCATCTTTCAATTTAGAGTAGAATTATAATAGACACATGATAGTGTAACTATCATGCATAGAAAATATGAATAAATAGTCAAACATCAAAGTTTATTTTGTAGCAGATGTAAGCATGACATAAAAAAAAACTCAATATGATGTAGTAAAGTGGCAGTTTAATAAAAACTTATAGACAATATTAGTTAAGATAAAGTTTCACTAAATGATTAGTTAGAAACACTATTACCTTCACACCTCATTGCTTTCCTTTGCAAATATAGGATGTCTTCAGATAATATCTGCCATGTTTCTTGCCAAACAAAACCTAGCCTTGACAAAGTGTTGGACAATAACATAGTACTATACAATTTTCTTAATTCATCACTAGTATCCCAAAGAGAAACCTCTTTTATTGCTTCCACAAACTCCTTGTCATCATCTAATAGTCCTCTAGCAAAACATGATCTCTAAGTGTGTCATGAACTATACCTTAAAAGAATTTGATTTCATCATAATTTCTAGGGCCTCTTAATTTAGTCAGTAAGATTCTTAGATAATAAAGTTCATCACTGCTAAGTGGAATAGATTGCAACCAACCAGTACTAAAACCTTGCTTCCTTGGATACCATCGATGTTTATATTCTTTGAATAAAAAATACAAAGGAATTTAGCATAAGTGTTATTTGCTATTAGCCATGCAGTGAACATAGATTTAGCTAGAGAACAATTATGAAGAAGTTCTTCAAGGTTTGTAATGTCCTGATACAAACAATAGTTTTCCCCAAGCAAAAGGAATGTCAATCTTTGAATAGAAGGCCATCTATAATGAATATCATAAGAAAAGATCTTCCAACGAGCTTCACATGGTGAAATATATTAGTAGTCATAATATAATTTTATTTCATTAACTTCTTCACCACTTTCAGAAATCTAAGTTGTACAATAATGCCCAATAGTGACATAATCATGTCCTTTGTTAATGTATTTGAATAAATACTTGATACATCTTCCTTGATTGCACCATTCTACATTGATATAAGCTTAAAACATCAACAACAACAATGGGTTATAAGGAACTACATAGTGGTTGTCTAAGTGAACACCATTCTTCTCCACTGTTTTTCCACTGTCCTTTCTCTAATAAATTGGATAACCTTCTTCATTAGTGGTTGTCATTGTTGTGAAAGTTCTTGCAAAGTGTTTAACATATTTTCTATCCTTTATGCATGGTGAATTCATGTTAGCATTACTGCATGGACCAAGCATCATGAAGTTTGAGACTGCCTTGTACAATTTAGGATACTTATCCTCTGTCCTAAAAAAGAAAAGTATATGAACATATGGTAAACCTCTTTTTTGGAACTCCACCATGTACACAATTGAAATGCAATAGAAAAAGAAAACTATTGTTAATGGGCATAATCATATTTATAAATATAACTGGAAAGTATATTATGAGTCGTTAACAATAATTAATATGAAATTATTGATGCCTCCTTTGACAGTTCCAAACAATTTGTCATGCTTGAATACTTTAATCAACTTTATTAGCTTAAGATGGCAAATCTAAGAATTTCCTTCATCATGATCTACCAGTTTCAATCTAAATTTCCAAACATATTTGTCCATTTATGGCCATTTTGGATTACAAGTGAAGGTGATGAAAAGGTCGGGATATCCAACCCACTTACAAATCACCATAGCATTTCTATAGTTAGGCATCATGTATCTTGCTCCGCCTATAAAGCTTGAAGGTAATATAATACACTTGCCAATACATGATGCATATGTTTCTCCTCTAGGAATAGCTTATAATAACCTATTAGACATGGCAGCTCTCAATTTCTTTTGATGGTTACAAATATTAGTTAATCTAACCAATTTAACCATAATATACGCATCCATTATGAACTAGAACATGGCAAGTGAGAAGATTCAATAATTCTATCATGAAATTGGTAGGCCAAGAACTCACAAATTGTTATCCATTAGAGCTTTCTAGTAGAAGAATCATATACATCTAAATATATGACATCATCATGATACCTATCCTCACTATAGGGAAATAGAATTGGGTACTGAAAAGGTAAATATGATAGGTGTAACTCATGAATTCTTTGAAGCTCACCACTTTGGGAACAAATGTTAATATCCTTTTTGTCAACCAAATTAACATCACCTACAAGTAAAGTTGTTATCTCATTAGTAGAAGATAGATTATAGACTTACTCATCAATTTCTTTTTTGAAAATTAACTTAAGCTTGGAGTCAATGCAATTTTGGTTCTCATACATGTCTCTAGCCATTATAAAGCTTTTTATGAGCTAATTATACTTATTGAACATGTCTTTTAGATTATTGACAATTTGCACATCTAAGTTACTTTGTTGGCCACTTGAACTATGCACAAAATATAAGTCATTGTTCTTGTTAGTGTACAAAACCAAAAGGAATCAAGTTATAAGAACATAAATTATTTAGTAGATTCATAAGAGAAATTCTTACCAAAGTACGCTTGTCCTGTTATAAGCTTCATTATGAGTAATATATATATATATATATATATATAAAGCTGAGCAACTTTTGGCCATTCACCATCAATTGGGAGTAAGCTACCTATTCGATGATGATTCATCTCATGCAATCTGAAAATATATGGACCCCTAAAGTTATTGATGTTGTTGTCAATCTTGCCACCCATTGAAGTGAAGGCAAATATAGAATTATAACTTCTAAGGTTTTGTGTAAAATCTTCATTGCCATTGAGTTCTTATCTTCAATAAACCACTTGAGGTATGGTGGAAGATCCTTTAAAAAAGGTAATTTGACCTTTCCTTGAGAACAATATAATGAGTACTTTGGTGCTGACAGCCTTGATTTGGATATTTTCTCACCTGGCCAAAATGAAGCATTGTAGTACTAACAAAGATATTCAGGATCACCATTATCCAAGTACTCTAAAAATAAAAGATAAAATCAAGTCAGGTGCAGTTCCACCAATCAATCAAGAAAAAGTTTTGATAGCCCTTTGCATTGCATACAAAAGGATTACATTAACATATCAATTGTAGTTAACACCATTGGATCATCTTCATTTGCTTGACCCGGATGCTCCTCTAAAATTTGTTTTAATCATTTCATAGCATAAAGATTAAAAATAAAATAAAATCCTTTTCTGTTAACTTGCTAAGTATAAAATATAAAGTAGTTCAATTATTAACATACACCTTCATTGTTAAGTTCTCTGTGGAGCTAACAAAATTAGTCTCTCCTTGGTAACACGAAATGTCATGCATTAAATTTGATTGCCTAATGCAAGGATTAACACCATCATACTCAATGCTGCAAAAAGACATGCAATGATTTCCATGACTTGTTCTAATTGTAAAAGTGAAAACTTCACTTGTATTCTTTGTCAATTAATTATCATGTACAACTTACATTATAAATAATGTTATCAAACAATTGAAACAAAAAATAATGCTATCAAATCATTGAAACATATAACATAGTATATGAAAACTATAGACATGCTGCTTTATATATATTGGAAAGAAATACTAAAGGCTGTTATAAAACAGCTCACTAATTTTTGTTTCTAAGATATCATAACATGATTACATATAATCATCAGGATTGGTGAGAAAAATGGTTATTCCTGGCCTAACATTTCATTGAATATACTTTATCAAATGAATATCTAAAAAGCATTCTACTTAAAACACTTTACACATGTTCTAAATGATGAGAATAAATAGTTTAAAGAATTACCTTAATAGCTCTCTAGTACAACATTAAATTTACAGCCTTATTTCCACTCAAACTTGATTCACTGGCATTTATCAAATTTGTAATATCACCAACAACTACTTTTGTAAGATTGCGATTTTGCAAAGTACTGTCTTTGTCATTATATCCTAAAAACAAATACACAAAATCATATTATTAAGATACTCTATTCATTAAAAGAAACTAAATTAAAATGTAATGGACCAATTAATAAACAGTTTGAAAGTTCTTTCTAATGCATAGGAAAGTAAGCATCAATTTATTTAACTCACCAACAAATTGAAATCTATTATTCAAGTTAGACATATAATTCTGAACATCACTAAATTTCCTCTTCATGATCTTTTTGTGAGAAGCTTCATTTGATCAAAGAATAGGACATTGATCATGACATGTTGCATAGTCAATGTTGGATGAAAGACTTAATGGATTTGGATTAACACCAAGGTCAATAAACATAACATAACCTAAAAAATTATAATAGAGATAAGAAAATTTCCATTGTATTAGAAACTATATAACTTAAATAACAAAGACTAATGGCTTTATAATTTCACTAAAAAAAAAAGTCAAGCAAGGAAAGATAAACCATTTGTTACAAGTAAGAGAATGAACGTCCCATAATAAATGTTCTAAAAAATTTTCTGTAGTACACAAAGAACTAAGATAATTGTATGCCCTTAATGCTAATTATGTACCTAATCCAAACCCAAGTAGCATACATAGAAACACTAAGCATCTGAATAAAGTAAGATAGTTTGTAATTTGGGATGTAAAGATTCACACCTATTTTGTAATATCTTTTAATGTGTGCAATTTCTTTATAAGATTAATATAAAAAAAATTCAAGTGCTTTAATCTTCCAATGTGTACTTGAGATTGGGAATGTCAAAACTTTCATTCAAAGAAAAAGGAAAAATTAGATTGTATACAAATTTTAATAGTCCTACAACTTGCAGCTAAAATTTCTATTTTTCTTGTTTTCCTTGCTACATTGTTCTCTCTACCATTCTTGCTAAATAAAAATTTAACATTTTTTTTTAGGATATGTCTCTATTTTAATGAGTGAATTCATAAATTAACAGTGGAAATAGTGCATGTATAATAAATTTAGGGTGTTTCTTTTTCAAATGTTGAAGAAGAATAGAGCAACAACTATTCAGAGAAAGAAACATGCACCATCAAGGAAAGCAAAACAAGAACCATTCACCATCAAGGAAAGCAAAACAACTTCACTACAATCCACACCTTGGTATTTCTCAATACCACAACTATTCTTAAAATCCCATTAAGATACAGATGAAAATAAAATTAGGAGATAGCTTTCCTATAATATTAGAAAATCTTTTGCCCTTGTTAATTATAAACTCATAAGGGAAAAAAAAGAAAGTATAATACTAATATGCTATTTGTCATTTATCAAGTATATAATTACACTCCATTACCTATGCACATTCACTTTTATGTGCAAATAATGTAAAGGATCAATTTTATAGCAAAATGAGATATATAAAAAAAATTATAGGTAGAAGCAACTTAAATGAACTCAATTAGTACACTTTCTAAAACAAATATGCAACTTCAAGTTTGTAAAGCAAGATATGCAAAGGAACTTTACAAGATTGCTTGTGCTAGAAATATCAACTGTAATCTTATAATGCCATTCTAGGTTTCAAGACAGATTTGCATTAGATATAATAGGAAATAACAGATGCTAGACCAAAGCATGCACTGTTGACCTTAGTCCTTGTTTTCTAAATGAGTTAATTTGTGTTTTGATAATAATAAATGATTTTGAATGAGCTTATTTTGTTTATTTTCAATGAATCAATCATGAAAGGCCTTGGTTCAATTGATGAAGACTTATATTAGGCCTTGTTTTAGTTAAAATATAAAGATATAAGATTAATTAAATTAAGCTTAAGTTTGGAATTATTTTTAAAGGTTTGGCTGGAAATTTTGTTTAAAAAATTTTTGAAAATTTTTTCTAGATTATTCAAAAATGTTCTTAAATGATTCATCAAATTCTTTAAAGTTAGAAATATATTTTTAGATTGAGCCTTGCGATTCAAATTGACACTCGGTGAACTGTGCTTGTGAGTTGAATTACAACAATATGGCAAGTGCCAGAGTGCTTCAAAATACATACTAATCCCAAGCTAGCTAGGGCAAGTGCTAGAGAGTTTTTCAAATCTGGCGATTCAGATTAGCACTTTAAAACTGTGCCTGCGATTCTAATCATAGCAACAGGACAACAGCCACAGTGCTTTCAAAATCAGGCAATTCAAATCAAACTTTTCACTTTATTTTTACAATTATGATCGCAAGCCACCTAGGGTAAGTGCCAAAGAGTTTCTCAAATTTGATAATTCAAATCTTGTATTTACTCTATATTTTTATGATTCAAATCATAAAGTTCTTAACTAGATCTTCACAATTCTAATAATGATGCAATTCAAATTTTGAATTTGTGATTCCGATTGCAGAAGGCAATTTTTGAAATATCGGTCATTTTATTGTGTGTCGTTATTACTTACTATAAATACCCAAATAGTTTATTCATTATATGTTATTGATGCTAACAAAATTAATAACTCATTCAACCAAAATTTAGTCATCAAAAATCGCCCCACTTGATAGGAAAATTTTGGTAAATAGCTATCCTAACTTCTTCTACTCTAGTCAATTTGTAAATAAATTCCTTTGTTATATCAAAGTAGTTTCTATTAAATAATTCATTGGCATGCAAACCACTTACTCTACAAAAAAAAATGCCATGGTATATATGTTCTCAATTTAACTACACCATGAAGAAGAGAAGTATGCACATATCACATAAACATAAATCAATTCTTTACAAAACAATATGCATAAAAAAATGTTACATTGACTGCTGCTGAGTACAGGACTAAAGTATAGCCATTGCTTTTACTCAAACTTGATTTAGGAGTATTTATATTGTAATATCACCAAGAACTACCCTTGTAGAACAAGGCTTCTATAAAGTACTATCCTCTTTATCATAATCTAAAACCAAAAATTAAAAATTGGTCTTTCATGTAACCAATACACATCCTCTGCAAAAACTAACAAGAGTAAGAAACAAACCTCTTTGTTCAACATCTTTAGCTCTAGTTTTGCTCACCTTTATTAATCTTCTCTACACCCTTGCTTGTTTGCATTGGAATTGTTGAAAACTCATACCATTGAAGAACCTTTGGAACTCATTCTCTTTTGAAGTCATTATATAGCCCAAAAAAAATTGTTTATGACTCTTTTAAAGCTCTAAGCTTCACTACTTGACTTTTTCCTTTTTAAACTATTGTGAGTGCATTAGAAGAACCTTTTTTGAACCAAAATGAAGAAATGGGTATAAGCTAAGTGACTCATTGAATGAATAAAACACTATATTCATAACAGCCTCACACAAAAACATAACCATAACAGCAACTTCCAAATAATTAAAGTACAAACAGAACAAAACTCTAAATGAAATAGACGATAAATCCAAATGTATATAAAATATAGAACACACAGAAACAATAATGAAAGAAGAAGCAAAAAATTTAGTTGAGTTGAACATCATGTTACATAAAAGCAACTCATTAAAAAACCAAAGGAAATGGACACTCTCTTCAAAGAACAAACCATCCAATATTAAACGCAAAGTCATAAATAAAAATGAAAATATGGAAGACAATAATGATATGAAGTGAGAAGAAAATAAAATTGCATAACCTAACCACACCTAAGACACACTTTGCAGTATGACTATAGCCTAATAATGTCATTCTCAGAAAACAAATCATGTATTCTACTAACATTACTAGAAATTTGACATTTAGAGATGGCTAAATTTGTCTCTAAATGCCATATATTCGTCTCTAATCATCAAATAGAGATAGATTCGAAGACAGACAAATCTGTAGAAAAAGACTCGTCTCTAAGATTTAGAGACCAATAATAATTTGTCTCTACTTATTGAGACAGAAATTCCGTGTCTAACTAAGTTATATTTGGTATATAATGTTATTAAATAAAAAGTAATTCTTCAAATATTTAGAGGTAGAATATTTGTCTCTAGACTTAGAGACAGACATTTTGTCTCTAATTTTATGTATGGAAAGATTTCATTTTTTAATCATTTAGAGATGAATTGTCTATCTCTAATTTGCTAGTAATTTTTTAATTCATATTTTTTTTGTTTATACATGTTTATAATTATATGTAATCCATATATAATAATTGGAAACCATGTAAGCCATATTCACAATTTGGATATTTACTCGGTAAAAAGCATTTAATTGATAGTGAAGTCATATAATATAGATCTTCTCATATCCTAATCCTAAAATATTATATTTGCATAAAACCAATACAAAAAAAAAAAAACACATATCAAAGTCTACTAACTATAATCCCAAGATTAAGATGGTTGTCCAGTTGACTCTAAAGCAATAAGTGACAAGGGCTCAACCATAGATTCTAGGAAATGTTGGTGCACATAACTCAGCAGTAGTCACTACAAGAAAATTACGGTATTCCAACGGAATTTTCCAACGGATTTTATCCGTTGGAATACTCCAACGGAAATACCAACGGACAATTTGTCCGTTGGAATATTACAGCGGATTTTCGCACGGACTATTTGTCCGTTGGTAAAATTCAA
>JANHAO010019823.1:0-13078 GCA_026873985.1 Saraca asoca
TAAGTCCATTGTAGAAGGTATGGACTATCAGCCACTTTTCTAATCCATGATGGGGACATAGTCTTAAAAGTTCTTTGAATTGCTCCCAAGCTTCATATGATGATTCTCCATCCTTTTAAGAAAAAGTTGTTGATTGTGGAGTTGGGCTGTCTTACTTGGGGGGAAGTATTTAGCTAGGAAGGCATATGATAGCTAATGCCATATTGTAATAGATCCAGATGGTAGCAAATGTAACCATGCTCTAGCCTTGTCCTTTAGAGAGAAGGGAAATAGTCCCAATCGGATTGCATCTGGAGAAACTCCATTCATCTTCAATGTATCATAGTATTCTAAGAAGACTGAAAAATGAAGATTTGGATCTTCTGTAGGAGATCCTCCAAATTGATTCTACTGCACCATCTGTAGAAGTGAAGGCTTTAGCTCAAAATTATTTGCCTCCACAGTTGGTCTAACAATACTTAGGCTGATGCCATGTGTGTCAGGTGCAGTAAAGTTTTTCAGTGAGCAGTTGTTTGGTTGCTCCATGGCTGGAGGTATTGATTGCTCTTGTTTCTTTTGTTTCCTCCTTCTTTGAAGCGTCTTTTCAATCTCCAGGTCAAATTGAATAAGATTTTCAGGAGCTCTTGACATAAAAGGGAATACCTATGCAAATAAAAGAAAAAGGAGTAAAAGCAGTAAGAGAAGAGATTAGAAAGAAAAAGAAAAGAAAAGCTTTAGATAAGCTTTTATTGCAAAGCAAACTAATATTGACGCAGAGAGATCCCTGGCAACGGCACCAAAAACTTGTTGTAATATTTTTCTGCAAGTGCATGGCATAACAGGAGTAGAGTCCAGCAAATATGAGTTAAGTCCCACAGGAATCTTTATTATCAATTACTAGCTGTTTACAATATAAGATTCCTAAATCAAATAAAGTTAATAATCATGTTACTAGCTACTTCCATTTGTCCATTCACTTGGGTATAATAAAGTGTCAGAGTTAACATTTTTATCCCTTTTATTTGGCATAATCTTTAATTTTTGGCAAGTAAAAATAGTTCCATGGTCAGTAGTTATTATTTCTGATAAATTGAAATAACAAATAATATGATGCTCAATGAAGCCTATTATGTCCCATTATTTTACATCTTTGAACATAACAGCTTTGATCTATTTTGTGAAATAATCAATAGCTATTAAAATAAAATGATGTCCTTTAGTAGAAAATAGATATATCTTACCAATCAAATCCATTACCTACCCCTAAATGGTCAATGCTTTATTATATATTTTAATTCAGCTACCAGTATTCTTTGAATTGGTCTATGTTTTTGACAATCTTCATAGCTTTTAGCATAGTTGACACAATCTTTAATCATTTCTAGCCAATAAATTTCTCGTCGAATTAGCACCTATATCATTTTGATTCCAACTTGATGAGCACCACATATTCTTTCATGGACTTCGGCCAAAATAGAAATTGCTTCCTTTTCATTCGTATTGATTGTTTCAAAACATGCATAACGTTGAATCATTTCATCAAACTTATTCTTATTAATTTTATAACATATGCAATTTGAGTCAATTCATTAGCTTTCATATTCTCTTTATGGTACATGTTTAATTATCACATTGTCATACTTTTGCAAAAGTTTAGCCATGATTGCCAAATATTTCATCAATTTTATATTTATACAGTTATACTCATGTGAGATATATTTAATGAATAATTGTGAATCTCTATAAATTTTAACATTCTATTCTCCTTTATCTAATAAAATTTCTAAGCTAATTATCAATGCTTCATATTTAGCTTTTTTATTAGAGCACTTTTTACTTCATCCCTATAGAATTAATAATGAAACATTCTTTCTAACTATGTCAATGAATGCACATATTAAGGTGTAATCCTAAATATAAAAAAAAATTGTAGTTCTAGTCAAAGATAACAAAAAATATTTCATTTGTAAATACTCGTTACCTATAAGTTCTTGACATTTGGCTACAAATCGAGCAATATTCTCGATTGTTGACTGGTTTTTTTTTTCACCTAAAAAGGTAGTAAATTTTGATACTTTGAAACCACAAAGAGTTCTTATTTGATTTATCTAGTCTAAAAAAACTCCTCTATAATTTGAGTATGTAATCTATCTTCTTAATTGGTTCAAGAGTTGTTCGATTAAGAATTGCAAGTTCTGTTCTAGTCTTTGATAATTTTGATCCAAAGAGACTTGAATGTTCTCATTATTTAAGTTTCTTGCATTCTAAATTCTACTTGTTTCATCTCCTCCTCATCGAATGATTCTGACTTGACCATATTAAGGTCAATCTATTTCAGGCTCTTCATTTTTCACATTTTCAAATTCAATTTCTTTATCATTGTTATTTTTATTAGTATAGATGCCATAGAGACAATTAGTTATAATAGTATGGATACTACATATCTTAGCATATTTAATAAAATGTGATGTTATGACTTCTTTATCAATTTAATTTTAAATATATATATATATACATATTTGATATATGTATGTTATATTGGATAAAGTCCTTCATATATAATTGTGTATAAATAAATTACAATTGAGATTGTAATTATGAGATAATTTATACATATAATTATATTTCTAATCTTTTGTGTTCCAATCTCTTCAATTTAAAGGAGTGAGATCCCAATCTCAACATATGTGTAAGACATACATAAACAACAACCTTAGCACATATGTTGTAGACTAACTCTCTCTGTGTAATCTCACTTCTCATCTCCTCTTTGCATTCAAATGTCAACCTACCCTAGTAATTTTGTGATTCCTTGGAGAGCTAGCATCTTTTAAGTTGAGTGGTTGGTTTTCCTACTATACCTATTATGTGAACTTGGTGGAGGCTTTGAATCAAATTAGTTTGTATAAATTATCGTTACTATTGGAGATCAAATCTAAAGAAGTTATTCAAAGACAATCCTATAGACTTGATCATAAGGCTTATAAATGAATTTGCAAACAATATGATCTAGGTTTGGGAAAAATTTTAAAATTATGCTATGCATATTTGATGTTTTTGATCGGAGTACTTGATGTCTAGATCCAAAATTTTCCAAACAATTTTTTCCCTCATCATTACTAAAATACAGCCCCATTCTTTCTAGTGTTTGATTCATTTTTTCTTGATTTGTAGCATTATTTTCTAACACTAGGTATAAAATAGTCGCAATTTGTTACAACATCATATGAACCATATCATGGTTACTTTCATCCTTCTACTGTCAAAAAATAACAACATTCTCTAGAGTTAGTCCTATTAGGACTCATTAATAATTTTTATCCATTTGTGGATATAACAAAGATATTTAATTATTATTTTGAAAAGACATACCAAATGGCATAAGCCCCCAAATCCAAGCAATTATCCATTGTTATTTTCTCTATAAACATTCCTATCAATTAAATTATTGTGGTTATTAGTGTTTCTATTTAGCGTTTCTTGCTTGTTCCTTATATTTTGGTTTTGATTATGGTTATTTCTTTATGCATTATTGGACAAGTTATTACCATTTTGATTGCTTTAAGTGTTAACAACTACATTTTCAAAAGATATTATATTGTTATTTTCTAGAGGCCTTTCTTCATTCTGAAGGCCATTTCGAAAGTTAGTAGTAGATATAGTTTCATTAAAGTTTAAGATAGTACCACTCCATAAGATCATAAAAACATCAAAGTCAAGATACATTAATTGAGTCCTACTAGGCGTGCCAATTTGTTTAAGCTAAATTTCATAGATCGAAAGCTTTGACTTTAAAGGAGTGGATCCTTCACAACAAATGGGTGGAATTTTTATCCTTCTAAGTCTTTCAAATTAGAGACAGCATGAACATGAACTTGTATGAACAAAGAAAAAGTTGGAATTAAACTTGAATTCACTTCAATCAAATGTAAATTATAAGAGTGCACAATATGCATGAGTTACAAGTAAGGAAATGCTTAAATCTAATTTTCGAATTATCAGCAAAGTGCTAGAAAGGTAGCAAATTGCTATAGTACATGGAGTGTGTAAGTTTAAGCCTTGAAAATGATAGAATGATGCCCTTAATTTTACTATACAATCCTATTTATAATACTTGGAACAATTGCTACAATAATTTGCTTCATCTAACTACCATATTAAGTTTTGGACATGTGTCTACTGTAAGATTAAAATTTTAAAATTGCTAAAATAATTATACAAAATTAAATTAAATCAAACTAAATGCTAATGGATTAATTACTTCAAGAAACTACATGATAACCACCCATGATCTCTTCTCATGTGCTCATGGTTTTAGTTAAGTGCCGAGCATTTAAATTGTTGAATCCTAATAATCAAGTATCAAATGTCGACTTGAACTTTTCCTGGCATTACTTCAACTATCTAGCTCATAATCAAACAATATGAAATATGGTGGTAATATAACTATATTTTCTTCTATTTGTTTTAATTGTTATTTTGGTGACTAAGACAATGTTTAGTGGTAAAGTTAGGAAAAGGAAGAAGAGAAGGGAAAGAGTGTTATGTGAGTAAGAGAAACATATTGGTTCTTGCAATCATGGAGGAATAAAGTTAGGGAAGCTTTGGTATAAACCAATAATATATAAAAGGGCAGCATTTTAAATAAAAAGTTTGAGTTTTAGTTTGCTAGCCTCTTGGCACACAATAAATTTTTACTTAGATTTGTAAATGATACAACATGATTTTGAATTGTAGTCCATAATTATAATATTGTATATAATATTAGTATTATGGATTGCTCTGTAATCATAAATTTCCTTAATTTTATTTCGCAATGGTCATATTTGATCATAATTTTGATAATCACATTATAATTATATACAGAAAAATTTTAGGTATTAAATTCTACAAAATATATGATAAACAAATTATAATTTAATTTTTCAATTTATAGTAATTCTCTCTCTTAGAATTCTTTGATTAACTTGTCAATTTTGTCAAAGGCAAGGGCTTTGGACTTGATTTTTTTCTTTGACTTGAATTTAGGTTGTCCTCTTGATTTGATAAAGAAGAAGGCTTTTATGCTTGATCTCTTGCTTCAATGGGACACTTGAAATTGTTTTTTTGAAGGCCTCACTGAACTTATTGAAGATTTAAAGACTCTTTGGTGGAAGCAATTAAGATTTTATCTCATTGGCTGCAAAAGCTTTGCTTCTTCTATTTTTTCTCCTTTCTTTAAAAGTTGAAGATTCTTCTACTTGAAGCACTTGAGAATTTTCTCTCTTTGCTTACATAAGTTTTACATCTTGTCTTTTAAAAATTTGAAAACTCCTATGCTTGAGAGTTTTCTCTCTTTGTTTATAGAAGCTTAATGTTTTCTATCTTTTCTTGGATGGGCTCAGAGATTTAAAGAATCTTATGCAAAAAGCACTTGAGAGTTTCTCTGTCTATGCTTATAGAAGTTTAGTGACTTCAATCTTTTTCTATGCTTTATTTGTGTACCTTTCAACTTATTTATTGACTTTAGGTGAAGCTTAATAGGTTAGATAGTTACCTAAAACCTCCAAATGATTTGACCTATATTGCATGAAATTTGGCCCATATTTCTAGAAGCAAGACGTAAAGCCTTTAACTATTCACTTAAAAGTTGTTTAGTCTAACCCCTATTTCAAAACATTTTATAACTTGTTTTGATGATGACAAACACTTTTCGATGAGCTTATTATGTTCTATTTTAGTGAATCAATTATGGAAGACATTGATTTATTTGATGAAGTCTTAGAATAGGCGTAAGTTTAGTTAATTGTAAAGGTTAAGATTTTATTTGAATTTAGCTAAAGATTTAAATCTTTTTTTTAGAAGTATTTGCTTCAAAGAACTATCTAAAATTTTTGAATTATTTCTTTAAAACCATTCCTATATATTCTTAAATGATTTGAAAAAGTTTTGCACGTAGAAATATCTTTTTTGGTTGAAATAGTTGTCTTAAAAAGATTTGAAATGGTTTTATTTCAAAACAATAGTTTTCTAAAACAAATCCTAGCTTCGAGATTCGAATTGGGCCTTTTGAACTAAGTCTATGATTTGAATTGTAGCTACAAGATGTCTACCAAAAAGTTTAAAAATTATAGCGATTCAAAACGAGATTTTAAACTGGGATTAGTGATTTAAATCGTAGGTCAATGGAGAATATTTGAGAGTTTAAAATTTGAGGTGATTCAAATTGATCTTTGAATTGATTTTCTATGATTCGAATCGTAAGCTTTTAAACTAGGAAATCAATTCTTCATAATTCGAATTGCAATTTTTAGTTTTGAACATGGAATTATTCTAATCGCATGTCACATTACTGTGTGTGTTGTATTCTCACCATAAATAATCATTTCACACATTTTCTAAATGTAAAACCCTAATACCTTTGAAGCAAATATTACCCATTTCATTTGTGCTTCATCTTTTTACTTGATTTCTTAATTTTGAACTAGATTTGAGTGATTCTAAATCTCAAAAGCTTTAACTTGTAATCCAAACATCTGAGTTCTTATGATTTCTTTCTTCTTATCTCAAAATTTTTGGGTATTTCAAGGGCTAACCAATACTAGGTTAGCAAGAGTGGGAGAGTTCTTGTGTTTTCTTCTTTGAGTGAGGTTTTCTCAAAGGCTTCTCCTTATGCCTTGTTCAAACATAGAGGGATAAATCTTAGTGAATTTGAGCTTAGTTTAAACTTAGAAGTGGGTGTATGACTTAGTAATGATTTTTTAAGGGGAAACCATTATAAATCTCCATTTGAATATCTCTAATCCTACTTTTTTATTTTCTACACTTTATATTGTTGATCTTCGTTATTGTTCATATTAAACTTGTGTTATAAATATTATGAATAATGGTTTGCTAAGAATATTGTGTGAAGTTGTTTATCATTTATTTCAATGTGGTTAAATTTTACAAAATTTGGAAAAGGTATTTTGAAAAAGGTTTTCAAAATTATGAAATTCTAAAATCAATTCACTCCCTCCTTGGTTGAATAAGTGGTATAACCATTTTGAAATCTTGAAGCGATTGGTATGAAGATGAGAAAAAGAAACACCTACTCACTTTTAAAGTTAAATAGATTATGCCCAGTTCCTTATGGACTAGTGAATACAAGAGGGTATCCAACTATTTTATTGCTAAGGACATGTGAGATGCATTTGAAATTGCTCATGTAGGCACAACCCAAGTCAAGGCTTCAAAGGTTCGCACAGTTGATTCACAATATGAAATTTTCAAAATTAGTGATGGTGAATCAATCAAGGATATGGGGCAAAAGTTTACTACTTTGTTAATCATTTGACCATTTTTGGTAGGAAATTTGAAAATGCTATTTAATTCATAAAGTTTTTCACTCCTTGACCATTGAATGACAACTAATGATTATAGCTATTAAAGAGTCAATAAAGATGAGAATGCCAACATTGTAAGAGATGTTTGGTAATTTGGAAGAGTACGAGATAAAACTTAAAAGGTATTCAAAAAATGATGATGATAGAAGAAAGAAAAATTTAGTCCTTAAAGTTGTTACAACTTTTAAGGAGGATAATTTGGCTCTTCTTACGAAAAAGTACAACAAGGTCCTGAAAATTCACAAAGTTGCAAGTAGGTGAAGAGCTACTCCCTTAAAAAGAAGTGCAAATAGGGGCAAGCAAAGTAATCTATCTAGCCCCACTTGTTTTAAGCATAAGAACTGAGACATATCGAACCCGATTGTCCTTGTATACGTCAAGAGATTATCAAATAATGAAAGGAAGAAAAACAAGCAATTGGGTAAAAGAAATCATTTCACCACATAGAGAGATAAAGATGTAGATTCCGCTTATGATGATAAGAAAGATGAAGAAATATTGCTTTGTCTCATGACAAAGGGAGATTAGGATGTTGAGATAAATGATGAAAACTCTACTCAATTTAATAATGATATTGATGATTTATATAATAGGTTGTATGATGATTAGCCAAAAAGAATGTTAATCTTTCAAAGAAAATCATTGCTTCTTTGAAAGTTGACATAGAAAATTTTTTAAAAAAATTAATTTGTTGAAAGAAATTGAAAACCTTAAGCTATCATCTTAAGTGTTGTTGCTTATGAAACTCTTAAAACTAAAATTGATTATTTGAACAAAATGCTAGAAGACTTCATAGATAGCAAGAAAACACTTGATACATTACTAGAAAGCCAAAGGTGTGGTTTCAACAAAGAGGAACTTGAATATAAGCCAAGTGTGTAAAACTTTTTTTTTATAAAAACCTCTTTGTTAGGAAAATTATAGGTAACCAATCTTATATAAAGTGTTTCTATTATGGATAAAGAGACCGTAGTGTTTACTCTTGTTCTCACTAAAGGAATACTTATGTTCCAAGTATTGGTGAGAGCATCAAAGACTTTATCTAGTGAAACTAACCTTGATAGACTCAAGACTACTTGAGTATCCACATCCAAAGAGTGATTTTCCTTGTGTATGTGTGTAGGAGATCTCAAAGTGATATATAGTTTCTTCATAATGGGTATTCCCTATATATGACAGGTGAAAAATCCAAGTTTTATTCACTTATCTTATTGATGATGGACATGTCACTTTTAGAGACAATGTGAAAGGAAAGTTAATAGGTAAAAGTAGGGTTGGTAAAAACCCTTATTCTTGTATTGAAAATATTTTGTTGGTTAAAGAGCTGAAATATACTTTATTTAGCATTAGCTAATTTTGTGATATGGGGAATAAAGTCACTTTTGACTCTATTTGTTGCATAGTTAAGAGCTTGAATGATAAGCAAATTAAATTGGTTGGCAAAAAGTTTAACAATATTTATATGATTAACATTGATGATGAGCCTATTATTGATTTTAATTGTTTAGTTAGTGTAAATGATGATTCTTAGATTTTTCTTTAAAGACTTGCTCATGCAAGTATGAACTTTATTGAAAAACTTTCTAAAAATGATATGGTTATTGGTTTGCCTAAACTTAAGTACATAAAGATAAACTATGTGATAGATGTAAAAAGGGTAAACAAGTAAAAGCATTTTTTAAACCAAAATTTTTTGTGTCTACATCAAGATCATTTCAATTACTTCACATAGACTTGCTTAGTTCATCAAGGATTAGAAGTTGTGGTAGTAATTACTACTTACTTGTAATTATTTATGACTATTCAAGGTATACATAGACATTATTTTTTGCTAAAAAAGTAATACCTTTTAGGCTTTTTCAAAAGCTTGCTAAGTCCATTTAAAATGAAAAGAAAATAGTAATAATAAATATCCACAGTGATCATGGTGGAGAGCTCAAAAATCATGATTTTATTTATTACTATATTGAGAATAGTATTGAACATAATTTCTTTTCCCTTAGAACCCCTCAACAAAATAAAGTTATTGAGAGAAAAAATAGGTGTTTAGAAGAAATAGCAAGAATCATGCTTAATAATAGTTCTCTTCCTAAGTCTTTTTCAGAGGATATGGTTAATACCGCTTGCTATGTTATAAATAGAGTCTTGATTAGGCCTATTCTTAAGAAAATGTCCTATAAGTTGTACAAAGGGAGAATACCTAATGTATCACATCTTCATATTTTTGGCTATAAATGCTATATACTTAATAATAGTAAAGATAACCTTGAAAAATATGATGTCAAATCTAGTGAAAAAATGTTTATGGGATATTTTTCTACAAGCAAAGCTTTAACAAGAGATCTTTGCAAATAAAAGAATTCATCCATGTTGTTTTAGATGAATCTACTTTAAGTGTTAATAGAGTTAAAGATGATTATGAGTAAATGGATTCATGGCTCCTTTCAAAGAGAATCAAATGTACAACAAGAAAGAAAAGAAGAGAAAGAAGGAGATAAAGAGGATAAGGATGATGAAGAAACTCTACCCTTAGATGAAGAGCTACCTCACAAACCATAAAGAACTTGGAAGTTTATCCAAAGGACTAAATGATTGATGAAGAATTACAAAGGGTAACTCATTATACACTTAGAAATATTTGTGATCATTTAGCTTTCCTTTCACAATTTGAACCTAAAATCATTGGTGAAGCTATAAATGATAAGTATTTGATCTTGGCAATGCAAGATGAATCAAATTAATTTGAAAGAAATGAAGTTTGGGATTTTGTACCTAGACCCAATGATCATACACTAATAGGTACTAAATGGGTTTTTTTAGAACAAACTTGATGAGAATGGTGTCATAATTAGAAACAAAGCTCGATTGGTTGCAAAATACTACAACCAAGTGGAAGGCATTGATTTCAATGAAACATATGCAACTATAGCAAGATTAGAGGCAATTAAGATGTTATTAGCATATGCTACATGACAGGTTGTAAGCTTTAAAAAATGGATGTTAAAAGTCCTTCTTGAATGGTTTAATTATGGAAAAGGTGTATGTTGAACAACTTCCAAGTTTGGAGAGTCACCTATACCCTAATTTTATTTTTAAGTTTAAGAAGAATTTTTATGGCCTCAAATAAGCTCCTAGAGCTTGATATAAATGTTTGGGAAATTTTCTTTAGAAAATAGCTTTTCAAGAGGTAAGGTTAACACCACTTTATTTGTAAAACATAAAGGTAATGATATCTTTTTAATGCAAATATATGTTGATGATATCATTTTTGGTGTTACTAATGAATCTATGTGCAAAGAGTTTACTAAGATTATGCTAGTAGAGTTTGAGATGTCCATGATAAGTAAGCTGAACTTTTTTCCCAGTCTCCAAATCAAACAATTTAAGGATGGAATTTTCATTATCCAAACCATATATTCAAAGGAGCATCTCAAAAAGTTTGAAATGGAAAATGCAAAGCCTTTTGGAACCCTATGAGTCCTTCAACAAAGCTAAATCTTAATGACGGAGGTAAGAAAGCTAATGTTACCATGCATAAAGGCATGATAGGTAGTTTGCTCTATTTTACTACTAATAGACCTAATATATTGTTTAGTGTGTGTATGTGTGCAAGATTTCAAGCTAATTATAAAGAGTTACATTTGATTGATATCAAAAGAATCTTAAGATACTTTGTTGGTGCACCACACATAGGGTTGTGGTATCCTAGAATATGCTTTAGTTGTTTAATAGGTTATTCTAATGCCAATTTTGCTGGAAGTAAAATGGATTGAAAGAGCACTAATGAAACGTGTTAATTTCTTAGCCACTCTTTAGTCTCATGGCACAATAAAAAGCAAAACAATGAGGCTTTGTCTACCTCAGAAGTGAAGTACATAGCCACCAGTAGTGAGCTCAAATCATTTGGATGAGACAACACCTATTAAATGTGATAATATAAGTGCCATTAACCTCATTAAAAACCCTATCATGCACTCAAGAACTAAACATATGGAAATAAGACATCATTTTATAAGGGATCATGTTCAAAGGGGAGGCATTGCTCTTGATTTTATTCGAACTAATTTTCAACTTGTTGATATTTTTACAAAACCACTTGACGAAAATCATTTTGCTTTTTTTTTTTTAAAAAAAAGTTAGGCATGTTAAACCCTTAGAAAATGAACTCATTTGATTTCAATCATTTATTTTTATTTGTTTTGGTTCATGAGTTATTTCATTAATTATTTTAATGTATATTGAATTTATTTAAATTGATTTTTTGTTTGAATCTAATACAGACTTAAGCATTGAAGAGTGCCCTTATTTGTTTTATAAGTGCCAAGGTGAACCTATTTGGACTTTCATGTTGTCCAAAGTGATTATGGGTTATTTGAAATCAAAATTCATCATTTGGTTATGGAAAAGTTTGACGAATTGGAGAATTTTTTGAATTTAGGGTAAGGTTTCAAATCACATATTTACAAGGGTTAGATCGATTGAATCATAGTTTTTAGAGGTGTCCCGGTGGATTTTTGGAGTTTGTAATTTGATCAGGGATTCAAATCGCTAAAGAAATTCTGTAACTATTCATTTACAATTCGATTTGCAATTCAAATTATAGGGTAAAATATAAATACCCTACAATGTTTTATAATTACATTTTAGCAAAACCCTCAACCCTAAGTCTATTCTCTCTCAACCCAAACACATTCTACCTTCCCAAATCTCATATTTTCACAAGTTGAACTCAAAATCTCTTTCACCAAATCACATGGAACATATGGGAAACAAGAATCTTTCAATCCTACTAGACTATTTTCTATTAGAGGTTTTGGTTCTTCTTCTTCTTTTGTTACTACGAGCATTGACTTCAAAATGAGAAAGTGAATCTCCTTTGACAAATTCAGCAAACTCACTACTTTGGTTTTATGGAGCAAAGCCTTAATGAAACTTGTGAAGATAAAAGAAAAAGGTTCATGATAGGCTAGACTTTATGCATGAGAGATTTGATTCATTTGAAACCAACATGAATAATAAAATCAAAGACCTTCATAACTACTTGAACAATATGAAAGAGTAATTAACTGAGATCAATGATGTAGTCATGCCTCGAGGAGATATTTGATTTAATACACTTTGATATATTGTTTTCCCTTAGCCTTAATTTCCCAGTTTTCATTAATATTTGCTTTTGTTGTTTATTTCTCTTATGCTTATTTTTGGATAATTTGATATGGATATTTTGATTCTATTGTTGAATATTTTGGATATTTTGACTGAATATATTTTGGTTTTAAATATAATATGTTGAATTTTGGTAATTTGTTGAATATATGTCTTATTCATTGAATATTTTTTGATGTTGCCAAAAAGGGGAGAAAGTAATGGTATTTTGAAAGTTTGTGATTTGTGTGCTAAATTGATTTATATATGCATATTTTAGGGGAAGTTTATGTAAGAATATGATTTTGATTATGTGTTGAATGATACGGTTTTTTTAAGTTATATCTACAAGCGCATGGCGTAGAAGTAGTAAAGAACCGGCGAATACGGGTCGATCCCACATGGAAGTCTTGCTTCTTTTCAACTATTGGAAGTTTTACACCTTAACTAACCAGATTAATTAAAGAAAGGAGAAAGTGGTAGAAAGTAAAGAACAATAAAAGAGGATAATGAAATAAAGAAAATAAAGATGTAAATTAAAGAAGATACTAAATATAAAAAGGCCTAGGATTAGGACTTACCTCACCTTA
>JANHAO010019824.1:0-13115 GCA_026873985.1 Saraca asoca
TTGCTATCAATCTTTAACTTCTACTATCTTCACATCTACTAGTTATCAATTCTCTACATATCTCATCAAAAGAAAGATTTTTGATATTGGTGTATATAATTCTCCAACGAGAAAAGGTCAAGATCTGTTTAATTCCACAGTTTTAATTTTTCTTTATTGGGACCATCACTCCTTAACCTCATCCCCTTCTATTCACCCTTTCTTTGTGATATGCCTAATTAACATGCATAAAATTATGAAATTCAGAAATTAGAAATAGAGTAAAATTGGGTCTATAAAAAAATTACTTATTAGATAGAAAATGATACATCTATAGACAAAGTGATCAAACTCTCTAGACATGTGAAGTAAAGCCCAATCACTTGGCCCACTATTTCTCTTTGAACCATTGGCACCAATAGTTCTGCAATCTAATTTAGTGGGGTATTAACAATGATCTTTGCTTGACCATTTGACAATTCTTGGCAATAGAGGATAAGGCTGTGGAAAACCCTCCCATATGCCACTATATGGTACTCGGGTGCAATAGTTAGCTAACATTTGGCTCCTTCCTACATAGACCAAAAAAACAAAATTGAAAAATTTATAATGTTATTTTTCACAAAAAAATATATTAGAAATTACTTACATAATAAAGGGACTTTGAGCTTTTAGTGATATTCATTTACCTCTAGTAGCCCTGCAAATAGGTTGGGGTCAACTAAGCTGCTGGCTTTTGTGCTGCTAAGATAAGAATGAGGGTGCATCTCTACCTCATCGTCAACCAACCTCAGGTTGATAGGTGGTGCATGATCTTCTGCTTAAAGAGTTCTTCCATCTTAGCCCTCGTCTCCTTTCTCACTTTCTATGTCACTTGAGTAGTATTGTCTACAGTAAGATCCTCCACAAAAAATGATGATCCTCGATGATGCTTTGATGCTATTCCAAAATAGGCCATAAGACCCATTCCTTCTCTAAACCCCCAACATAGCTGAGGTGCTCTTAAGTTCCCAATAATGGTCAATATATCCATCCTTTCAAATGGAGTAAACTCTTTTTAGGTCAATTACTGTGAGAAAGAATCTTGTGGCATACAATTAAGAATATTTATTAGCACTTTATACTTATAATTACATACAATTTCAATTACTTAAGCAATTGACACTTTCAATTTACTTATAATTTTCTCGACAACTACTTGATTCTCTTCAATCGTATATTCACCCTAAGTGTTGATTCTAGCTCTTTTCCATAATTCATGCCAAGATATGGACAAAATGGGTGAATCAAAATGAGAAGCTTGTTGTTCAGCAAGTTTTTCTTTCATCAAAGCTTACTTTAGCTTCATATATCCTTTATGAGATAACTTATGCTTATACTTATTTTTTGTTTTTCTCCCCCTATTGGCTGCACTCATTGACAAAAAATAGTTCATAAAATGGTCAAATTACTCATAATAGTTGAGAAAAATATAAGGTAAGATGGCTAAATTTACCTTAAAAGCCTCATACTAGCACTGCTCCACAAAATCATCCTACACTTTAATTAGGAAGTTATATTTCTTAAAGGGGTTTTCATCACCTTTTCTCTTGACAATGATGTAATCCCTTGTTAATCGACTCTTGAAGTCCTTCCACCATAGCCCCATAAACTTTTTGACTTCTTTTCTCCTCCCTGCATCAATATCAAAGGTCATCTACAAAACAACACAATATAAATTATACTTATATGCAATTCTTTTAAGAAAATAATTATATATATTTTTAACACAAAATGGAGACAAGTAATATATACCAAAACATCCTACCAACTATTCTCCTCGATGTCCTTTGATACTTGTTTCCATCACTCAATATTGATTGACATTTTGGTATGTGCCAAAATTCCAATGTAACTTTTATATTTGACTGAACTAGCCCCAGTTGCCTAACCCTTAACATTGAACTTAACTTTCATCTTCTCTCCTTTACTGCACATCAAGCTTATCTCCTTTATAAGTGTAGCATCCCTTATGCTCTTCTTATCATGACCATTATGCTAAGAATGATCCATATGCATGTTTGAAAAGAAACAAGAGAAAGAAGTTAACCTCACAAAATAATAATTCAAGAAGTATGTCATCATCAAATCAAACATAGATTAAGGAGTATCTTAGAATACCAATTGTCAAGGTAAACAAGTATCACATTAGGTCTATCTGAGTTCAATTGAGGTTTTGGCTTCTCAAGATCAATGATATGTGTTTATGTTTTCCACACTCTAAATATTTACAACATTAGGCAATATAAATATATGTGCTTAGATTCTACCTCAATATCAATAATATGTACTTAATCATAATGAACCTAGAACTTTCTTTTTCTAAGTTTAACTTAGACACAATCCTTTACTTTTATGCAGCAAAGCTACTGAAGCGTGTATACTTTTATCATGCATAAATAAATGTAATAAGTATATAATTTTATTACACATAAATAATAAGTATGTATTACAAGGCTAATTTAAGCAAATAGGGCATAAGCATCTATTACTACCATATACCAACTAAGAACCACAACAAAAAACTAAACCCTAACCCAAATCATTCCCAACAAATAAACTAAGAAATGAAAAAGAAAAAACAACACTCTAAACTACAAACTATAGCAAAGTACAAAGACGATAAAATGTAAAAAACCTTTGAAATAACTTAGCAACAAAAAAGAGAAAACAATGTAAGAAGAATTAATTTCCCTACCTCAGTCAATGATGGATTTGGAATGTGAAGATTGAAGATAGTGCAGACAATCAATGATAGCAGAGACAAATGGAGCAAGAATTTGAGAATGATTTTGGGTAAATATTTCAGGCAAGGGAAAGTAAAATGAAAGTCGGTGGAATGAACTAGCATGTTACATAAGATGCCTAGACTTTAAAGGTCAATTAATAAGTAGGAATCAATGTTTATTCTCAAGCATCCAAGTCGGTTCCTCATAAATAACTAATGTCATAAAGTTTATATGTCAATTTCTTTATGAAAACTAACTTATAAATTTTCAACATATTTATAAAGACACCACCACTGCTTCATGTTATACTTGCATTGAATTATTTCTAATTTTTTTCCATTTTGCTTATATGTCAATATTTTATGACAACTGATGTATTAATTTGCAATATATTTATAAAAATACCACTACCACTTTAATCTCATATAACTGCTTTATTTTTTTAAAAAAATTATTTTTGTCATTTTATTTATGAGTCGACTTTTATGATAATCGACATATTAATTTTTAATATATTTACAAAAACATCACTATCTCTTTAATATTAAATACCCGCGTTGAATTTTTTTATTAATTTTCCCATTTTATTTTTTTGATAATATAATATTGCATATCCACAAAGTTAAAAGAAATTAATGATTATTAGAGAATTTTATAATTCTGTGATCGAGGTAAAATGGAAAATTAATTGTAATATTTTCATATTAGTAAATTAATTATACATAAATAATTTGATTAAGAATTCAATTGATAAAATAATTAAAAAAATTATTTGAGTATAATTTAAGAAGTTATGAATTATATTACAATAAATTTCTTTGAAGTATAATCAAATATGAATTTAATTGATAAACTAATAAATTTTTTTTTTTTCATAGTTGAGGAGACATAGTGATAGCTATTGAGACTGACAAAGATAATATTGAACTACCTTGCTTATAGTAGCCGTGAGTTCGGACCGAATCACAAAAATTAGAAATTAATTAGAATTGTTCACAGTAGAAAATGGGGATTGGATATTATCTAATTAGAAATAGGAATTAAGCAAACAATATAAACATAAATAAATAGAAATAAGGAAAAGGGAAATCTATTAGAGAAAAGCTTCAGTTACAGAGACTTTTGTAATCAATTTTATGACTGATCATTGACACTAATATTTTATTCCCTCTTTGACCACTTAGCCAAGAATTTAATCAAACCCATCACCTAATAAATTCTTGCTGATTTCTTTCTAAATTGGTCAACTAATCCCAACACCCATTAACCCTTATTGTTGAATCGATTGAAGCCTGGCACCATAACTAATTAACCAATAGCAATAAGATCTAAAAATATCACAACTAACTAATCAATTTACCCCTAATTCTCTACCCCAGTAGCAAATCAATTAATTATTCCAATTCTCTACCCCAGTAGCAAATAAAAAATCCTATTGCTACTCAAGCCAAACAACCATAGTCAATAACATTACTTATAGAGATTCAACTAGTAGTAAATCATAATGAATAATTAATTAATCAGCAACCTAAATCAATCATCCAAAGCAATTAATAGCATTAAAATAGAGAATCAAAGGAATCAAATTGGGAACAAATTAGCAATAGAAGTAAGTCTTGTAATTAACAAGAGAATTGATGCAGAATTTCCCTTATATTGAAATAGAGGTTTAGCTACACATTAATGTAAAAATAAATGCAAAAATTAAATTGAAGTGAAGACCTAAAAAGGGTTAGTGATCTTGCCCTAGTAGAGCTCTTCCTCTTCAAAAAAGTAGAGGAAAACAAAATTAATGAAAGCATGAATTATAATTAGGCATAGTTGAGCTTTTATATGTGCTTACTGCACTAACTCCACTTGAGTTGGTGATTAGGGCTAGAAGGAGGCTCAATTGGATGTAGGTCCCTACATGTGAAACATAGCTTCATCTTTTAGGAGTCCAATGGCCTTGACCTTGCATAAAAAATAGATTCCTACCTTAACCTATGGGCCAGAAATCAAGATAGATTTTTTGAACAGTCCAATTCATAACAAAATTTAACATTTAAGTCCACGGCCTAGTAACTTAATGAAAACAATGTATTTTGACCTTGAACCCTTCATGAAAGTCATTAGGATGGATAATATATATCCTATGGGCTTAGGTTTGCACCAGAATTAGGAATGGATCTCCACTTATGATTAAATTATTGAAATTGGTTCTGGGTTGCATGACAGCACTCTGTTTAGACTTTTAGGCTTAAATCAACCTCCAAAATGGCTAACTGGACTTTGGACTCTTCATGATATTTTTAGTTCTTTCTATTACAATTCCAAAGACATAAGAATTGCCCAAAACTAAAATCCAAAACTCAAGATACACTTAAAAACCTAAAATAATGCCAAATTACTAAATTATTTCAATTAAGCACAAAAATTGAGCAAACCATAAAACCAATTACTAGTGTCTAATTAAACACATAAGTATGACAAAAGACTAAATATAAAAGGGATATAAAATATGTATAAATTATGTTCATCACATAGCTTTTAAGATGATTTAAATCAAAATGGTTTGGATTCAATAATTTTGAAAGTACATCTATTCCTTAACTCAAACCAATGTCAAACATGACATAGTTTAGACATCAATTTTTTAATAGGAATTGATGTTGCAAGTTTACTCATTTTTACAAAAATACCATCACACCTATATATACATCGGCTTACCTTTCATCCAACATCTATTTAACGATGTCATTTCTAGATTTTATAAGAATGATTATTAGGCAAATGGAAAAAAGTGGTTGAGAAAATCATGAGCTCATAAGATGTACATTGATCACTTCCATGTTGAATTACTCAATTTTCAATGCAATAGAGGAGAAATCTAAAGCACATGTTACAAAATTATATGTAGTTGTCAAAATCACGCAGTTGTGTATTTATGTAAGTATTATCTATTATATGATTTACATAACAGTAAACATAACTATATGTCACACAATAGTCCTAACATCTGCCTAGGATGTCAAATGAGAATCAATATTCTCAACACAATAGTGAAATAGGGTCTAAATATCTCTAATAACATGTCATAACTAGAAAATGTGCACAAACAATAATATATGGCAACATCATGAATATTTCATTAATACATATTGTTAGGTCCCACAAATCAGAGTTAAACACAAATAATAATGGGATCTTGCCCTTATTCCTTTAAAGGAATATGTATACACCTTATTGTGAATCTGTTTTCTTAGAAAGATAATGTAGCAGATTGATTTCCTTAAAATTTAATCGACAAATTGTGTAAATAGCATATCAATATATTGAATTAATGTCATGCAAATTGTGAAATATATTAAAATTAATTATTGAATAGCAAAATGTAAAAGAGCAAGAGAAAAGTAAGCAAGACTATAATTTTTAAAGTGGTTCAACTTCACCTGAAACCACAGATGAAGTCTACTCCACTTGGATCATTCCTCAATCAGAAAATCACTTTTATTAGAAGAACATCAGGATTTCAAGGGCTCCTGAACTACCAGTCAATACGAAACAAATACACAAGAATTTGCAAGGATCTTGCTAACGTAGAAGACTTAACATAGGCTTTTCTACACTTAAACAAGAAATCTACAAAACCTAGAAATCTCAAGAACAAAAATGAGATTTAGATAAGAGTACAATACCAAATTGAGAACTAGTCAATTACTCTTTATGAAATCTACACAATTTGATCTTCATTCAATTTGATATAGAAAAAGAATGAGGAAGGAGATAATCTTGTAAAGCACTGAGACTTCTCTAATTTTCATAGTTCAGAGAGAAAGAACAAGATGTGATCATCTGAAATTTGAAGGTTGTTGAGGCTATTTATAATCGTTGTAATCAACTTTAACAAAAAAACTAACTTTCAGTTCATGAATCAATTCAAAGTGGTCATAACTGTTTTGTATTTATGAATCAATTTCTCAATCGATTCATGTATAAGTTTCATGAAGAACATTCTTGACCAAGTTGGTTCATGAATCAAATCATAGCATATTGAATCAAGAATTAAATTAATTGGTGAATTGATTCAGCTCAAAATCCTAACCATCCATAGAAATATTTTTCAAAGAAATTTTTCAAATCAGCAGGAATCGATTAATGAATTGATTCTAATGTATTTTCACTAGTTCTTTAATAGGAATCAATTTGTGAATTGATTCTCAAAGTAAAAAAAAAAAATAGTTTTTATAAAATCTATACTTGTGAAAGATCATTTAATAGCTCATTTGAAAAATATCTTAATTTTTCTTCTTCAAGTGGTTTATTCTTCCTCAAAATATCAATTTAAAAATATTTAAAGTTGTGAAAATCAAGTTGTTTAGAATTCATTTACAAAAGATCCTAAAAAAAATAAAGTCCTAAATCTAAAGTTGGATCTCGTGAATTACAAACTTTGAATCTTTGAATCAATAAAACACATAACAAACATTAAAGTGTATAGTTAGATATAAAATTTTTTTATCAACTAAAATTGTTTTTCAACATTAAAACTAAGGAAAATATGTGGCTAGGATAGCCTAGGCTTACAATCTCTCCCTTTTTGATGTTGACAAACAATTTTAGATGAGATTCAAAGTTTAAAAAAAAATTTGAAGGAAAGACAGAAAGATATAGTCTCCCCCTTTCATATAGCATCTCATTTTTTATTTTCAAAAAAGATTTTCCCATATTTTCATATAAAATGAAGTTTTGAGCTTTTTCTCCCCCTTTTGACACATCAAAAAGAGTAGAGAAAGCATATAGCTCCCTCTAAGATGATCAGTGATATAAGTAATCAAAAAGATAGTAAGAAATATATTTAGATAAGAACAACAGCTTAAACATGACTTTATTATCAAAATTCTATATTGAATCGATTATGGAATCGATTTGCATGGTCATGATACAAGTTTAGATACTTTTGAATCAAACTAAAACTTCAAAAAATTGGCTAAATCGATTCTAGAATCGATCAATAGTTCAAAAATTTTGGCTTTGAATCGTTTGATGAATCAATTCAATAGGTCAAATTAAATCCTCAAAACAATTATTATCGATCTTGGAATCGATTTGAGGCTTAAAAATCTATTTTTATATAAAGTTCAACATAATTTGTTGCTAGTATAATACAAACTCTAAGTATACCTCATTTCTCCAAGACATATACCTACAAAACAAACTTAAAAGTCCAATGCTTAAGTTAGATTTTGCATTATGAAATCAAACAAAGCAAATTAAAAAAATGTTTAAAAAAATCAAATAGGCAAACATTAAACAATGTAAAAATAGCTAATTGATATCATTCTCTTCTAGATTTATCATTCCTATTTCTCTTCTATTGAACACGAACCTCTTTCCATCTAAGAATTTTGTAAAGATGTCAGCCAACTGATAGTTTGCCTAAACAAATTTGATAGTGATATCTCCCTTTTGTACATGATCTCCAAAAAATGATGTCTTATTTGAATATGTTTAGTTTTAGAATGCATTACAGGGTTTTTAGTTATATTTATAGCACTGGTGTTGTCACAAAGGATTGAAATTCTATCAAAGTTTAATCCATAGTCTAAAAGTTGCTATTTTATCCAGAGGATTTGAGCACAACAGCTTCCAGCAGCTATGTATTCAGCCTCAACTGTTGATAAGGCTACACAATTTTACTTTTTTACAGTGCCATGAAACCAATGAGTGTCCAATAAACTGACAAATGCTACTAGTACTTTTTCTCTCTATTTTGCTGCTTGCATAGTCTACATCAGAGTAGCCTAAAAAGTTGTAAGTTTCTAACCTAGGGTATCATAATCCATAGTTTTTGGTTCCTACAAGATATTTAAAACTTCTTTTTATAGTAGAAAGATGTGACTCTTTAGGATTGGTTTGATATCTTGCACAAATACAAACACTTAACATAATATCAGGCCTACTTGTTGTTAAGTATAGCAGACTACCTATCATGCCTCTAAATAATGTTGGATCAACACTTTTACCATTCAAATTAGTATCTAATTTTAAGGAAGGACTCATAGGAGTTCCTATTAGTTTAGAAGTATCAAATTGAAATTTTTTCTGCAGCTTAATAGTGTATTTAGTCTAACATAAAAATATATCATTAGATGATTGTTTAATTTGCAAGCTAACAAAAAAGGTTAACTCATCCATCATTGACATTTCAAACTCATTTTGCATTAATTTTGAAATCTTTCTGCACAATTCTTCATTTGTAGAACTAAATATAATATCATCCACATAAATTTGTACAAGTAGTATGTCTTGACCTTTCTCTAATATAAACAATGTGGTATCTACATTTCCTCTTTTAAAACTTTTCTGAATTAAGAACTTACTAAGCCTACCATACCAAGCTCTAAGGGCCTATTTTAAACCATAAAATTCCTTTTGAAGTTTAAAAACATGGTCTAGATTAAGAGGGTCTTCAAAACTAGGGGTTGTTATACATAAATCTCCTCTAAAATATAACTATTCAAAAATGCACTTTTAACATCCATTTGATAAAGCTTAAAGTTCTTAGTACATGCAAAAGCTAACAGCATCCTAAAGGCTTCTAGTCTAGCTACTGGGGCAAATGTCTGATCAAAGTTTACACCTTTTTCCTAATCATAGCCTTTAGCAACTAGCCTAGCTTTATTCCTAATTATGATGCCATTTTCATCTAATTTGATTCTAAACACCCAATGAGTCCCTATTATATTTGTGTGTTTAGGTTTTGGTAACAAAGTCCAAACCTGGTTCCTTTTAAATTGATTTAGTTCTTTTTGCATAGCTAGAGTCTAGTTTTCACCTTTTAGAGCCTCTACAGTATTTTAGGCTCAAATAATGAAACAAATGCAGAAAAATTTGTAGGGATCTTGCTAACCTAGAAGACATAACACAAGCTCTTCTACAGCTAAATAAGATTTCTACAAAACCTAGAAATCTTAGGAGCAAAAATGAGATTGAGATAAGAGTACAATACCAAATTAAGAACTAGTCTCAATTACCTTTTATGAAATCGGCACAATTTGATCGTCAATTAATTGAATATAGAAAAAGAATAAGGAAGGAGATAATCTTGTAAATCACTGAAACTTCTCTGATTTTCACAATTGAGAAAGAAAGAATAAGATGTGATCATCTGAAATTTAAAAGTGGTTGAGGCTATTTATAACTGTTGTAACTGACTCTAACAAAATAACTAACTTTCAGCTCATGAATTGGTTTAGAGTGGTTACAACTATTTTTTATTTATAAATTGATTTCTGAATCAATTCATGTATGAGGTTCATGAAAAACATTCTTGATCGAATCGATTCATAAATCAAATCATAGCATATTGAATCAAGAATTGAATTGATTGGTGAATCGATTCAACTCAAAATTCTAACCTTCTATAGAAATATTTTTCAAAGAAATTTTTCAAATCAATAGGAATTGATTAATGAATTGATTCTAATGTATTTTCACAAGTTCTTTAATAGGAATCAATTCTCAAAGTAAAAAAGATAGTTTTTATAAAATCTATACTTGTAAAAGATCATTTAATAGCTCATTTGAAAAATACGTGATTTTTCCTCCCTTCAAGTGGTTTATTCTTCCTCAAAATATCAATTTAAAAATATTTAAAGTTGTGAAGATGAAGTTGCTTAGAATTCACTTACAAAAGATCCTAAAAAAAATAAAGTCCTAAATCTAAAGTTAGATCTCTTGAATCATGAACTTTGAATCTTTGAATCTATAAAACACATAACAAACACTAAAGCATATAGTTAGATATAAAAAATTTTTACGAACTAAAATTATTTTTTAACATTAAAACTAAGGAAAATCTGTAGCTAGGATAACCTAAGCTAACACATATCCTGAGATAACCAAAGAACTCAATGTAATTACGTCAAATATAATACTCCTACTAACCTAAAACATCAAAAGACTTGCCAAACCTATATTACTTACATGATAATGGTTCATTCCAACTGCTAAGCCTTTGATAAATGGATCCACAAGCATGTGATCCATGAAAACATGCTTAATACAAGTAATATGCTCATGTATATTCTCTCTCATAAACTAGTATTTAACACTAAAATATTTTATACAGGCTGAACTTTTATTATTAAGAGAAAAGTGAACAATAGTAACATTGTCACAATAAATGATTAAGGGCCTTAAGAGCTCTCAACAAAATTAAAACAAGCAATGAAATTCCTTAGTCATATAGCTTCACAAATAGCTTTATAGCACATGACATGCTCTTCTTCCATAGTGGAGGTTATTGTAAGCAACTACTTGACATTTTTCCATGACACAGCTCCTCCTATCATCATAAAGATGTATCCAAATGTTGAGTTGTGATCCTCTGGACAACTAACAAAATTTGAGTCCAAATAGTCTATAGCCATGAGATCTCTAGATCTCTTATAGGTTAGCATGTAATCTTTTGTACCCTGCAAGTACCTCATTACTCTTTGAGTAGTAATCCAATGCCTTTGACTAAGATCACCGAGGCATCTTCCCACACCCACAGTAAAAACTATATCAAGACATGTATATACCTGAGCATATATTAGACTACCAACAATGGACACATATGGGATATTCTTCATCTTTTCTATTTCTTCATTACTTTGAGGACATTAGGCTTTTAAAACATCTCAACCCTTTGAATAGGTGCTAAAACTTGAGAGCAGGTTGACATGTTGAACCTCTTTAGTAGTTTCTCAATGTACAATTGCTAATAAAAGCCAAATATACCCCAGAATTTGTTACGATGGATCTCTATGCCAAATACAAAAAAGGAATTCCCAAGATCTTTCATATCAAAATGCTTTAATAGCATTTGCTTTGTCTTAGTCAATAGGTTCATATCATTACTTGCAAGGAGAATGTCATCAACATATAATACCAAAATTACACAACTTCCTATATTCATCATCATATAGATGCACTAGTCCGCATCATTCTCCTTGAACTTTATCAGGTCCCTAAAGAGTAGCTAGCTTATTGGAGAATTGTATACACCTTTGTTTTATTTTGATTCAATATTTAAATAGAAAATATGATTGTGATTAATAGAACTAAATATAAAATGGCAAAAAATAATAATTGAGAGATAAAAAAAAAAATCAGTGGACACCAAAATTTTTAAAGTGGTTCAACCTGAATTGAAACCATAATTCAAGTCTACTCCACTTGATCTTTCTCAACTGAAGGACCTCTTAAATTGGAAACAATAATTATCAAGATTACCATGCTCTTGAATTTCCAATTTTACAACAAATACACAAGAATTTGATAGGCTTTTTGTTAACCTAGAAGAATTGGGACAAGCTCTTCTAAAAAAGACACAAGATTGACAGGTTCTTACTAACCTATACAAGATTTCTAAATCCCTAGAAATTTTAAAACTAAGGAAAAAGAAGTAGGAAATACAATACCAGTGTTTGAGATAAAAATCTCAAACTATCTAAGATAAGCTCAATAGATCTTAATCTAGAACTTGATTGAATCTTCAAAAATTGATGAGGTAGATAGAGAAAAATGTTTTAGATATGATTTCTCAGTGAATTGTAATTGATCTATGAAAAATTGTATTCAATTGTATTAAAAAATGATGAGAAAATCATTTAAATAAGAAAGCAAGTTAGGCAGTTGTAACTGTTGTAACCATCTGTAACAGAATTGTTGGTGTATGCCCTAGAAGCCAATCATAGGATGATTGTTTTTGCATACATTATATTACATTTTAAAGGTAATTCAATTATTATATTTTGTTATATATGAATAATATAAATAAATATAATAATTCTCCCTAGAATAATTTATTATTCTTAAAATGTCCCTAGTTGAATATTGTTGTGAATTGGGATAGCAATAATATAGTAAGACTAGTATGTATGATGACTGATGACCAAAAGTCATGGATATGAGATATCAAGTCATTTCATGGGTGCATGTTAGAGAACAAAATGTATTGGACCAACCCACTATAAGAATGCTACATGGATGGATATGTGTCATAAGCAATTCTTATAGTGACCATAATGTATAAAGTCCTAGGACCTGAAATCACCATGGCTCCCTACATGAAAAGTTATTTACTTTGACATTGTCTAATGTTACCTTTAATAGGGTGCCCTAAAAGGCAATGGTTAGGTATATCACAAATCATGGAGAGGGATGTGTGTGATCTAGATGGGATATTGTCCCTTCTTCTTAGGAGGAGTAATATCCATAGGCCCCTTGATTGAGTGGGACTAAGAAATGCATGGCCATACTCAAATGGATCAATATGTGATATTGATTCATTTGTTTTCAATTAGTCACTTAGGGATCAAGAAACATAGATTGAATTAT